>PVIR01009785.1:8779-52199 GCA_004026965.1 Petromus typicus | reverse complement strand
GGGAGGCAGAGGCAGGAGGATTGCTGTGATGTGAGTTTGAGGCTGAGCTCAGGGCCAGCCTGAACCACAAAGCGAAACCCTGTCTCAAAAAACCTAAAAAAAAAAAAAAAAGAAGTTGATTCTGAAGTAAAGAAATAAAGATGGTAGCATACTTGTATAGCATGCAAAAGATCCTGGGTTTGAGCCCCATAGCACAAAAGAAAAAAGAAGGGTGGGATTGAGGGAAGAAAAGAGAAAGAAAGTCATGCAGCGCGCTGCCCTCCACAGCCAGTTACTTTACCTCCACTTCTGTTTCTGTGCAGGGCATCTGTGTGCCATGTGAGTTGATGCATTTTAACCTCTTTGAAGAACCATATCAGTGGCATCCTCACAAGGATGTATGTACATGATGTACTTTTCCAGTCCCTTCTTGGGGCTATTTGAGTTTTTAAAATTTTAACCATTAGAAGAAACACTCTAGGGAGCATCCAGTGTGTGTGTTTTGTCCCTTCTGAGGACACACCCCTTGGGTGGACCAGCAGAAGTGAGCCAGAGAGCAGTCTGCAGGGGACTGTTAGCCCTGTCAGAGTGGCTCAGTATGTGCTGGCATGCTGCATTTTGAAACCCACAAGAAACTGGGTCCCAATTGGTGATTTTCACTTTTTGGTTTTTTTCTCCATATGCACTAGAAGTGATCCTCCTGCCTCAGCCTCTGGAGTGCTGAGATTACAGGCGTGTATCATCACACCCAGCTGATTTTTACTTTTGCCTCCCCTTTTAAATCTCACACTCCCAATGTGACACTCTGTGTCCCCTCCTGAGAATAGAGCTGTTAGTCTCCTGGCTCCCAAATCCCAGCTGTGGCCTAGGACACTGATGGGACATCATCCCACACATGGCAGGCTCTGCCATGTTGGAGCAGTGGGAGGTTCAGAGGACAGCCTGCCTGCCTCTCATCTCAGGCTGGTGGATATTTTCCCTTTCTTGGAACCCACTGATGGGTGAGCCTCACTTTGTTCCTGTAAGGTGCTTTCCCTGCATGGAGGAGTCCAGCTTGAGTCCTTTGACATTGTTTGCACTCAGCTGTCTCCCTGTAGTCCTCACCTACCTTTGCTGTGTGTTGGGTGCCTCTTGTACATGGGCAAATGTGGCCCACATCGACTGGCTGAGTCCAGTAGTCCGGGCTGGCCTAACTGCTTCATGCTGTGTGACTCAAATGGAAATCTCCCGTTTCCTGTGTGTCAAGGACAGGTTCTGACAGGGAGGCAACAACAAATACAAGAGAAGATTGAGCAGAACCGACGGGCACAAGAGGAATCCCTGAAACACAGGGAGCAACTCATTCAGAATCTGGAGGAGGCGAGGGAGTCTGCGCGGCGGGCGAGAGAGGAGGGGGAAGAACTGAAGTCTGCCAGGAAGCAGGAGCTGGAAGCCCAGGTGAGGCTGAGCCCGAGGGGTGAGGCAGCCTTAGCCCAGATGGGATCAGAGGCCCTTGATCAGTGCTGTGTGGGCTGGACCCTCTGATTGGGGGTCACACTGCACTGCAGGTCCCTTACCGGTGATGGGTGCTGCGCTGGCCTTGCTGTTTGCTATCTGCATCTCTGATTCACGGGGCCGTGATGAGTAACCAGACACACGCACCTTCTCACACCACCACTTGGCCTGTTCTAGTCTGCTCAGTTCCCCTTCCATTTCCGGTACCTGTCATCACTGTCCCTCAGCTCTTCAGCAGCACAGCAAGGACTACAGGCCTTCCTGCTCCCCAGGGCTCATCTCAGGTTACTTTGTCCTTGGTGCCCAGGTTGCAGAGCGCCAGCTGCAGGCATGGGAAGAGGACCAGCAGGCAGAAGAGGAGGAGGAGGAGGCTAGGCAGGCAGAGCAGCTCTCCGACACTCTGCTGCAGGAAGAGGCCAGGATCATGGCTGAACAGGGATACCGGCCCAAGGTAGGCAGTGGCCAGGTGGAAGGCACCAAGGCCCTATGCACGGCTCTGCTTCCCGTCTCAGTCCTTCCTTGCTCCTCTTTGCTCGTATTTCTCTCACTGGACTGATAGCAGCACAGCCCAGGGATTGGCTCAGTCCTGGTTGAGCTTTAAGTTGGTCCTCAAAGTGCTTTTGCTCTGGCTGCTGCCACCGCAGCTCAAAGACCATGTCCTGCCAGGTGAGCTGTGTATCCACCCACCCTGTCTGAGGACAGATAGGACTCAGCTAGTGAGAGATAACAGTGGGCCATGTCCCAAATGCTCTTCAGTGAAGCCAGCACTTGACCTGTCCCCTCTGGCTGAGCCTCTGCTCCCTTCTGTGCATCCTGTTTCCCTGCTTCTTACAGTACCTGAGTGACCACTGCAGGCGGCACCACGGGGGCTCTAAGAGGCAAAGGCTGTCTCCCTTCCTCTGAAGTGCTAGTGATTAGGATTGACAGAGGCCTCTGCCCACCTTTATCCAGTGGCTGCTGGGACTCTAGGGCACATCCTCTAGGACAGTGTGCTGCAGAGAGAGGGCTGGCTGCTTCAGGGTCAGAAAACTAGAGAACCCAGTGAAAAGCAGATCCTGTGTCTGCCTAATACATAGAGGGCTCTGAGGCGCAGGGAACAGCATTTTCTAATTGCACTTGAGCACGGGGCAGTGAGTGTCTCAGGGTCAGAGTTTCAGAGTTTCACAGAGCAGGTAGGAAAATGTTTCTTAGGGCAAGAAATAAAGGACCTTATTTGTAGCTTAGGATGAAAGCTTTTTCAGCTGTGAATGAAAGTCATCATTTGTATCATGCATCATGATTTATAAAAATGAGGCTAACTTTTGGCATTTCAGAGACTATGGATCTGATCAGTCTTTTTTTTCTTCCTTTTCTCAGCCTTATGGACATCCCAGAATTGCTTGGGACTGACGTCTCTGGTACCCTGAGCACAGAGAAAGATGCTAAGTCCTTTGACACAAAGCCACTAGATGATCGTGCCATGATAGACACACCAGACAGTCGTGCAGTGTTTGCTGACGGCCAGCTTCAGGCACTGTGAATCAAGCGCACTGATGGCCTGGCCAGACGACAAGGCGCTGTGGACGTGCAGCACCGGGAGTAGCCTTTGCTGCCTTTCTCATCCAAGACAAGTGTCTCATAGGCTTATGTTTACAGTGCTGTCAAACAGTCCTCCATTTATAAATAATGCAGGGGATGGATACCACAGGGTACAAGTTGTATTCCATGACAGAAAGGTGGATTCCTGATGTCAACTTCTTAGTGAAGACTCTGGCTAGAGATGGAAGGGAAGTTGTATTTTTTTGGCTCTTTTTTCTCTCTCTCTCTCAATGCTGTGGATTGAACCTACACTTTGTACCTGTTAGGCAAGTACTCTACCACTGAGCTACATCCCTGGCCCAATTTTCTAGTTTTTAAAATTTCTATTTAAATTAAACTATTCTATTGAAAGCATACTTAGACATCTTGCAGTCTATTTCAAGTTTAGTCATTTAGGTGTCTCAAAGGGACTTCTGTGTTCTGGAAAAAATATTTTGAATACATTAGGACCATCAGTCTGTTGGGTCATCTGTAGATGGTTTTTTTTTTTTCTTTTTGAGATAGGGTCTCATTGTTGTAGTTCAGCTGGTCCTGAGCTCATCCTTGAACTCACAGCAATTCTGCCTCTGCCTCCTATTTGCTAGGGTTTTAGGCATGAGCCACCATGCCCAGCACTGTGATATGTGGTTCTGATTGCTGGTAGGCATGAGACTCCTTGCCCAGCATTGTTGTATATGGCTACCAGGGATTGAACTTGGCCCTTACACTTGCAAGGCAGACACTGGAACCACTGGGCTAAATCCTGGGCCCTGTAGATGCTTATTTTTTCTTTTTTTTAGGTTTGTTTGTTTTTGAGACAGTCTTGCCTTGTACTTCAGGTTAGCCCTGAACTCACTGTGTAGTCCAGGCTAGCCTTCAACTCATAGCAATCCTCCTCCCTCTGCCTCCCAAGTGCTGGGATTACAGGTGTGAGCCACCACGCCCAGTGTTGTGGTATGTGGTACTAGGGATCGAACTCTGGGACCTTGTGCTTCCCAGGCAGATGCCAGAACCATTGAGCTAAATTCCCTAGCCCTGTAGATGCTCAACAGGTGAGTCTTCTTCCGCAGGGAGAATTTTGTTAGAATTCCCGTCAAGCATGCAGTGTAGAGTGGTGCTAGCATGTGTGCACCTGAGCTTCAAAACTGAAGTCACAAGGTCACCTGGTTGGCAAGCCTTTTAGAAACAGGGATGTGATAGTAGGGACCTCTGGTGTCTTGGGGTCTCGGCTACACACGCCTCCTGGGATTTATGTGTCCAAAGGAAAGAGCTGAACCTGAAGAAACAGATGAGGCTCAGGACTACAGAGCAGCCCAAGGCTTCTCCCACGGTTATATTAAGACGACAGAGTTCCAGAGTCATCTGTACAACAGGTGCTGTTCCCACAGCAACAGTCAGAGTTTTATGACTTATTTTTTCCATATCTTCCTTTGAGTATTCAGCTTTTACTATATCATATTTAAGATTCCATATCTCAGTAAATTACAGCTAATCACAGGACATTTTTCTAGGACTATTAAAAATCAGTTTTGTTTTTTTTTTTTTTTTGAGACAGCGTCTCACTTTGTAGTTCAGGCTGGCCCTGAGCTCAGCCTCCAACTCACATCACAGCAATCCTCCTGCCTCTGCCTCCTGAGTGCTGGGATTACAGGCGTGAGCCACTACGCCTGGCACTGTGGTATGTGTTGCTGACTGCTGCTGGGCGTGAGTCTCCACGCCTAGTATTGTATGTGGTTACTGGGTATCGAACCCGGGCCCTTGTGCTTGCAAGACAGGTGCTGGAACCACTGAGCTAAATCCCCGGCCCCAAAATCAGTTTATTCTTTAAAAAATCCTGAGTCCAAAGGCTGTATTACCTTTCCCTTCCATCAGGCTGTAAAAACAGAACGAGGTACAAACTGTCCTAATCTATTTTGCATTTTCCTGTCTTTGAGTTGTTTGGATGTAATATGTGACCCTGAGCCCCATACACACCTCTTAGCACATACATGTTTTGATTGTGCCGTGCTTGGAGGTGTCACTACCTAATCACAGGGGTTGCTTGTGAAAAATATATCGTGGGACATCATCATTGCAGAAACAGTATTTTAGTATATGTGCTGCCGAAGCGAGCACTGCAGAAACAGTATTTACAGACTAAGGTGGTGCAGCTTACCCACATGGGCTACGATGCTATACATCCTAGAGCAGGGAGTCTGTCATGCCCGATCCATTATTAGGCGGTGTGTATCTGTGTATTGGTTTTCTTGTTTCTAAGTAAACATTATGATCTCTAGATTATTCTTCAGCAGATTCTTCCAAAGGTCAGTTCCTCCTATAGCAGACGGTACCGAAGGCACTGGCAGCATGAACTAATTCATGCAATGCTATAAACCTGTCTCTCTTTTGTTTCTCACCGAACGCACATTCTCTAGGGGAGCCCAAGCAGTAAGTCTGGGCAAGTTACAGAACCGAACAGGATGCTACAGTCCCCATAATTTCTGGCTCACACATGTCAGATGACCTCAAATTATACAGTTGGAAGTGGACCCCTTGGGACATTCCAGCAGTTCTGAGAATGAGGGGAGAGTTGAGTTTTAGGGAACAAGGGGCCTTTATGCTGCTTTATCATTTTTCCAGTTTAGAACCAGCTGTACGCTGCATATTCTTTCATTGCCATTTAAATCTTGAGTATGTGTTTTCAGAAGTTCTTGTGCGAGTTCAAGCATATGAACTCGATTTTCATTATATACTTCTCAGGCATTGCATCCATGCTATGGTATCAGTTCTGGATTCTCAATTTGAACTGCTTGGTGCTCTAATTGGGCCATAGAATTGTTTACACATTCCCTCCATGCACTTATCTCATTCTAGTGAAAGGGTTGGAAACTCAGCATTTCATACTGAGCAATTCAATTGGCTCTTGAGCTGCCAGTCTTTCAAATTGACTTCTCATGTAAGTTTTAAAAGTAGAGTCATCTGGGGCTGTGAAGTAACTCAGGGAGTTCTTAGGTTAGTATCTTCAAGTTTCCACCTCTGTTGGCACTGCTGCCACTTCCCAAATGCCGGGCGCTTCATAACCTTGATCAAAATACAACACATATACTACTCTCTCTCCAGCGGCCAACCTCGTGCCTGCCATTGCAGGGACAAGAGTCTTGTCCATTTTCTTAGTCTCAACAGAATTTTCATAACAGGCTTACTCCTAAGAGGTGATACTCATTAAAACATGAATTAAACTGTAGTGTATCCTCTCAACAAATACTACATAATGGTAAAATTGAACAACAGAGAACTGACTGAGGAAAAGAGAAACACATTCAGTTAGATCCAATCATCTTTCAAGAGCCCCACCTCTGAGTACATGAGACTTTGGGGACACATTTTAGATTTAAACTACTAACAGTCTGTTCAACTGCAGTGAAGTCTAGGAGAGGAGGATCTGGGCCAGGAAAGACCACACACTGTTTTGTTACCTGGTGGTGGCGCACAGAAAGGTCATGTAGGAAGAGAGTGAATGAGCATGCGAGCCAGAGAAGATGGGGAGAACATACAGTTCTGATCTTGATACCCTCTGTACAGCAGCTGGGTGACCCCTCCTGGGACCAGTTTTTCACCTGTAAGATGAAAGAGCTGTTACTCCTGTGAAGGCGCCTCCCCCAGTCGCCTATGTCACTGCCAGCGGCCTTGGGCAGGAGTTTCACTGAGGGAAAAACAGGTTGGACTCAAGCTATACCAACCCTCCCCTGTCACTGAGTCTAAAACTCCCTCCACTCTTACCCTGGGGACTTCCTATTTCAGGCCATCAGCACAGGGTGCTCTGTAAGTTGATGGTTGTGGATTCTATAAAGTCCCGAAATCATTCCTATCTTTCAGCCAGGCAATGTCCTCCAGGAAGAGGTCAGAGTCTTAACTGTACAGCGGATACTGAGTACCTCAGTTTGAAACAGAAGTGGTGAATATTTGTGGTAAAGATAAGGAATTGGCAGATAAAACAGACTTGGCCACCTAGGCTGGCTGCTTTAAGCATCCTCGTAAGGCCAGTAGAGGCCCCTGAGCCAGCAGCTCCTCCTCAGGGAGGGGAGGAATGCAATGGCTCTAAAATGCACCTTAGCTCACCTGCTGTGACACTCCTCCAGAGCTATGTTAAAGAGCTGGAGCCTTTGAGCCCATGCTCTCCCTCACTCCACGTGTACCTCTGCCAAGGTCGCCGTCATTCCTCGCCCTGTCTGGTTCCACCCCGGATATCCACCTGTGTAGCAGAGCCTGTGGTTGAGAGCACCAGCTCCGTGCTGACCTGTTCCTCCCCTGGGCTCTTGGCCCAGCCTCAGCTTCCACATCTGCAAAATAGGGTGCTTTCAATTCCTACTTTTTTGAGACTGCTTTGGTAATTAGTGGGAAAACATACAGAGCCCAGTAACAACAGTGAGAGCTAACATCAGTGCAGCCCCCTGTAGTCAGAAAGCGAGCCAGGGTGGGAAAGAACTGAAGGGAGGTCCTGGGACCGGCCTGCTAGAAGGGGACAGACAGTAAACCAGTATAAGAGGAGAAAGATGCCAGCACTAGGTCCTACAGGTGCAAACTGTAAAACCAAGGTAGAGTTCAAGTTTTGTCTATCACATGGTCCAGGTGAGAGATAGGGCTTACAGGGCCACACTGAGAAAGGAGACCAAGGCCAGACGAGTGGGAATTACTTGGGCTTTTGAAAGGGAGGGGCAGTGGAGAGCTGGCCGAGGGCCCTGGGCACCACAGGGGAAGAGCAATATGAGACCAAGAAGGGAAAGTATGATGAGGAATGATGAGGGATTTTGGAGGAGAAAGAGGTGCAGGGGTCCTTGGGGGAGAAGTTGCACTGATGGGGGGCCAAGTTCTCAGTGGTTCTGAATAATTTGGGGTCCTGGGAAGAGAAGGAGCAGTGGGGACTGTGGTACAGAGTGAGGGCCCAGTGCAGACAGGGGAGTCGAGGTGGGTTTGAGGAGAGTTTGTGCGTGTCTCTTCACCTCCAGGGGCCCAGCCTTGTGATACAGGTGCCCACAAAGTGACTGGGCTGCAGGGTGATGCTGAATTCCAGTGGAGAGAGGAGGCCAAGGTCACCTGATAGAAGTGGGGACCAAGTCCCTGGAGCACTGGCCCGAGATGGTTAGGAACTGAACTCCTGGTGTGGCAACGTGTCCAGTCTTTAGCCCCGTGGATCAGTGCTGCTGCTGCTGCTGCTGCTGTCATGATGTTATGAGAAGTGTGGACCACACAGCTGGGCGGGTCCTTCCTGTCAGCCACTCAGTAGTAGAAGGGACAGGGGCAAGGGACTCCAGGGACACAGTACAGCCCCCAGAGAGAGGGACCCAAGCTTTAGGCGTAAGCTGACAGTGCTGTTTCCCACCTGCCCCTTCTGAGTTTGAGGGGAATGGAACTCTGAGGTCACTGCAGTGCCACCAACCACTACTAGCCTCACTGTCTCACAAGCCACATGCTCCAACCCCTGGTCTCATGACTTGGCCAAGGGAAGCAAGGCGTGCCAGAGTAACAATATCTCCAGCTCCATCCTAGCTGGGGGTCCCCACCCTACCATTCTTGTCAACGAAGTGTGCACTCTGCCCTCACAGATGTGCTCAGGAAGAGAAGCCACATGTATGTAGAGATGCTTCAAAAAAACTAGGATTAGAGGTCCCTTTTAATCCCACTATTCCCGTTAGGGATGAAAGAATTAAAAGATTCATATCGCAACAATGTATGTGCACCCATGTTTACAGCAGTTCAGTTTGTGATAGCTAAATCTTGGAAACAACCCAAATGTCCATCAACTGAAGACTGGATAAAGAAGATGTGGTTTGTCTATAGACTGGAGTATTACTTTGCCATAAAGAATGACAAATTTGAGTCATTCATACTCAAATAGACGTACCTTCAGAACATACTCATAAGTAAAATAAATAGGTCACATGGGCCAGGGAGTTAGCTCAGTGGTTCCGGCGCCTGTCTTCCAAGCGCAAGGACCTGGGTTCGATCCCCGGTAACCACATACCATACTGGGCGTGGAGACTCACACCCAGCAGCAACCAGTACCACATACCACAGTGCTGGGCGTGGTGGCTCACGCCTGTAATCCCAGCACTCGGGAGGCAGAGGCAGGAGGATTGCTGTGATGTGAGTTGGAGGCTGAGCTCAGGGCCAGCCTGAACCACAATGTGAGACGCTGTCTCAAAAAAAAAACAAACCTAAAATAAATAAATAAATAAATAGGTCACAGATATGTAAATATCATATCTTTTCTCTGATATGAGAAACTTGAAAATGTAAATGAGTTCTAAAATGTATGTTAGATATTATATAATATAAACTATTCAAAGGGAAATGGGGTAGGGGTAAGTAATGAGAAAAAATAGTGATGGTAATTTAAAAAATGCAAACAAAGCTTATGAATATAGGGGCGTGGAACTTAGGGGGGTGGAGGTTGTAGGGTGGGTTAGGAGAATGGGAAAAAATGAGAATCAAGTCATGTCATACACTGGTACAAATTGTCAATGTTAACTGTGATATGATATGTATATAAAATATACTTCTTTCACAATAAAAAAAAAAAAAGGAGGGCCCACATGTGTGAGGAACTGCACATAGCACCTGGCATAGCTCAAGTGGGAGCTAACACTGTTCCTGTGTGTTATAAAACCACAATTAAAGCTGACAGCAAAGTCAGGTATGATGGCACACAGCTGTAACCCTGGCACTCTGGGAGACTAGGACAGAAAGGTCACAAATTTGAGACTAACCTGGGAAACTTAAAGAATTAGTGAAACCTTGACTTAAAAGAATTTTAAGAGGGCTGGGTTTTGCAGCCCTTTGTAGCTCTGAGCAAAGGTCCTAGGTTCAATTTCCAGTACAACAACAACAATAATAATAAACAGGAGCGGGATGTGCCCCTGAGCATTATGAAGGGCCTAGAGGTGAACTGCAGCACCCTTACTGTGGCTCCACGCCTCTAGTGCCAGTTGCACTGGGACAGACAGAAATGCCTGGGATGGGCGAGTCACAGACTGTAAGTAAGGCTGGACGTGTTCTCTGCCAGCCCAGCAGGCTCTGGGTAGGAGCTGCCAGTTCTGCCTGCCAGCTCTGGGCCCACCCACACCAGCGGGACCATATGGTGAGAACTCGCTCTGTTTCCCAGACTTCTCACTCAGAAGGGCCCCACTCCTCCTGCCCTTCTTCCGTCTGGCAGCCCCACTCCATCTTTCCAGAGGATAACTGCTGGTGACTGTGGGTAGCCCTGATGAACCCAGATGTAAATCTATACCAGATTCCATGTGAACCAGGACAATGGGCCTTTCTCTGCAAGTGAAAAGTAGTCGGGTGGCCTTAAGATGTAGAAGTAATCCCATGACTGAGCTGGCTGTTAAGAAGAGGTGAGGGCGTCTATGCTGGGCCAGCTTTGGCTGACCTGAAAATTAAACCTAAGATACATGAAACTAGTGCAGAGCTGTAGTCCCAGCTACTCAGGAGGCTGAGAAACAGAGATCTCTCCCTTCTAGGAGTTCAAGGCCAACCTGGGCAACATCGTAGGACTTTGCCTCAAAAGAAAAAAAAAAAAGAGATACTAAAGACACAGATGCAGGATTTTTTTTTTCAGTACCAGGGATTGAACTCAGGATCTTGTGCTTGTGAAGCAGGCACAGTACAACTGAGCTCCATCCCCAGCCCAATGAAAGATTTCTTTTAAGAAATCTATATGGGGGCCGGGGAGTTAGCTCAGTGGTTCCGGCGCCTGTCTTCCAAGCGCAAGGACCTGGGTTCGATCCCCGGTAACCACATACCGTACCGGGTGTGGAGACTCACACCCAGCAGCAACCAGTACCACATACCACAGTGCCGGGCGTGGTGGCTCATGCCTGTAATCCCAGCACTCGGGAGGCAGAGGCAGGAGGATTGCTGTGATGTGAGTTGGAGGCTGAGCTCAGGGCCAGCCTGAACCACAAAGTGAGACCCTGTCTCAAAAAAAAAAAAAAAAAAAAGAAATCTATATGGTATATTCAGAGGAAGGAAAGCTGGTCATTGCCGCACAGCTGACAGCCCCAAGGCAGGGCGCAAGTTAATCACTATCATTAGAAATAACATCCTGTGAGAAACTCTCTGATACTACTGTGGAGTTCTGGAAACATCAACCAACGGGTAGGGAGCAAAGCGCGACCACAGAGACACTGATAGAGCCTGTTTATTGCATAACTAGCAGGCACAATTCCAAAACGAATTTACAACACGTGAAGGGTCCAATAATTCCAAGAACACGATGTACAATAAAAATGAGAAGTCAGTCCAGAATAATGAATGACACGCATAAAACACATTGAATAAAAGGCATCTCATTTTTCCTATGCAGCATTTTCTTTTGTAAGAACATGGGTTATCTTCAGCTAAGACTAGGAAGGAAAGAAAAGGGTTGTTGGGAAGCTCACAGGAAATGCTGAGGATAAAAACACGCAGCTTCACTCTCGAGTCTACAACTCACGTCGCTTGAGGACTGGGCAGCAGCTCCCGAGTTGTGCGTTTCTAGTTCCAATTTCATGAAATGCTGTCCTTGATCTTTGGGCCCAAGGCATTGTTCTTTGGCAAGAAAGAACTATCTGCATCCAAAGTGGAAGACGAGTTCAGTGTCAAGGAGCTCAGGGTAGAGCTGATTCCTTCTGTTTAGCCAAGTTCCAGCTCATAAAGTGCACCTGTGTCTCATTGGTTTTGGGGAAGAAAGGGTGAAAAATCACAGGCTGCAGCCGTGGCTTATGCAAGGCAAAGGGATCCATGTGCAAAAGGGGCTGAACCAAGCATGCGGACAAGGTGCGACAGGCCGCAAAAGCGCAGAACTCTGACACCAGTGGAAATGTGCAGGACATGTGGCCCTCACCTGCCTGGTGCTCCACCTGGGGACTCCTGAGTTTGGCACTACCAGTTCACTGGCAAACTCTTCTGTGGTATTCACATGGCTAGAAATACTTTATTGGTCCCTATATTCCTTGACTTTATCTAAAGCATAAGAACAATGTCCTCTGCTGCAGGCACTTGGGTGTACTGCCAACAACTCCTTTTCCAGAGCTCTTGCGAAGGCCTGTCCTCTCTGGGAGGCTGGGGGCACTGGCTCAGGATTGCCACTGGGCCTTTCCCAAAGACCTTGGGGAGCCTAACTGAGGGCCAGGTGTTTGCATGAAGAGGAGAAACAGTTGAGTTCATGAAGCATGCAGACCAAAGTGTCAGGCAGTGGTTGAGCTTAAGGTAGGAGGCCCCTTTAGAAGGGGTCTCCAGAGCATCCATCAGTGATGCAGCACTTAGGGCCATGCAGACATGTCAGTGGTTGAGTCTGTCGATGTGGACCTTTGTCCTAGGCTCTTCACAGTGTAGCAAGCCCAGAGCAGGCACACACTGTGACCTAGTAAACCCAGCACCATGGTGGCGCTGTGTTCAATGACAGCATGTGATCAACCTGTTAAAGGAGTTCATCAGTCAAGTCTGTGAAGACAAAGGCTTGGCCAGCACAGGGGAAGGTGACCTGTACTTGAATCATTTTGACTTCTGCACGAATGACTCTGTGGACAGAATATATGGGTAAAAAGAGTGCTGTCGGTAATTTAGTAAGAGTAGCCTCCAGGTCCTGCTCAGGAGTGAATGCAGCATGGCTGGGGGAGGTAAGGCCCTCATGCTGTGCAGCTTTTTGGCCCCGCGTTGTAGCTGTGAATGGCAGCTTGGCGGTCATAGCTCACCCACACCATTTGTATGAATATGTCCAGAATTGTTGCCAACATTTTTCTTTTTCTGGTACCAGGGATCAAACTCAGGACCTTGCGCCTGCCAGGCAGGTGCAGAGCCATTGAGCTACATCCCTGGCCCTCAATGTAGCACCAAAAAAATCCAGATTTCTGGTGTCTCTTGAAAAAAGAAAAAAAAATCAAAGCTTTGGCAACTCCAGGCCTATTTTGCCCTGGCAATATAAGTGGAGTGAGGAAACTTGTCCTGATGGTGGCCAGGACTCCCCAGCTGGCCTCCACTCGTGTCCCCTTGTACTGGGCTCACTTCCTCTGCACATCTTTTATTCCATCAGGTCAGAAGCCGCCTTACACAAAACCCCTGCAACAAGCAGGGCAGGAAGGTGGTCTAATAGAACATGAAAGGGCTTCAGAGTAATTTAAAACACAACCTCAGCATGTTCTAGGTTTTGACCTCTACTTTTTCATCATTTTGGGAGAGCGGTAGGCACACTCCCCGTGAGTTATGGAAAGAAGTCTCATGTCTAATTGCTAAGTACCAGCAGGATTAGGGGGAGAAACTAACTTGGATGACTGTTTACATCTTACCTTAGCAGTCCTTACAGATGACGGGACATGCGAAGCAGCTCACATGAGGAAGCTGTCAGTGGTTAAAGGAGTAACTGAGTTTTGGAGGAGAGGTACAATGCAATGTCAGTTCATGGCAGTGATACCTGAATGGGTGGTACAAAATCAGTTATGGCTTATTAGATAGATGCTTCTCTCTGCCATCTGTTCTAAATGAACTGTCTGGCTGAGCGGGTAAGGCAGGGTGCTTGACAGTGAGTGACAGATGATGGGTGTGCTCCGCCCCTAAACTGTGGTAAATGGGACATGATGTGGAGGGCGAATCTTTGTCAGACTCTAGGAAGCCTTCAAGGTGACGGTAAAAAAATAAACAGAAAATCAAGATTAAAAAAACTAACAGAACATTTAACATGATAGAACAATTAGAAATGGAGCAATTCATTGTTTCCTCTAAGAGAGGTTGAAACACTATTTTTAGAAAATGGCAAAGTCTTTTCTCTGCATACATGCTTGGAGATACCCCAAACTTAAAGAGATTTTGCAGGTTGAAAAATTCACTTATTGCACAATGCTTCACAGGGTACAGGTAATGTTGATTTCTTTTTTAAAAAATGCAACTCTTTCAAGAAAATGTTTTACTAAAATATCTCATTTATAGTTTTCTCCCTAGGTGGGACATTTTAAGGGATGGAAGTTTTAGCAGACTTTGAGCAATGGAACTACTTTTGGGTGTATATGATCATGACCTCAACGGGTGCAGACAACACAACAGGACATCAGAAACTAAACTGGTAAACAAGCACAAAATAAGGCAAGTAGGTTAAATTAATGGTCAAAAATTTGTTAGAAAACATGCAAAAATAATACTGAGTTCTCTTTCAAAAAGTTTTCAGTTGTCATTGAACATTTTTGTAAAAATCTGAAGAGTTTCATGTCTCAATTTGAACTTGGACTTTAAAAAGCCTAGAAAATATATAGGATAGTGGTCCACTGCTCAGTTGTTGTTCTCTTTGGTGGTGATGGTGACCAGCTGTTTGGCGGCCTTGGCGATGTCATATGCACACTGGATGACCTGCTGCGTGACCAGCTGGACGTCGGTGGGTGAGCCAGAGTCCCCCGGGAGGGCCTTCTTGCACTCTGACTGCAGCCGGTAGGCACTGGATGTCAGTAAACGAAGGGAAGTCCTCACCATGTCAGACTTGGGTTTCTACACACAAAGATATAGCCGTTTGTCATGGGCTGCAAGGTAGACATCCACTAGCAAGGCACAAGCATGCTCCTGAAAACGACTCAAGTTATTCTATATGGCTAGAGGCATTTTTGTCTCTCATATTTTCACATGGGTGCTTTAACTGTAGAGCACTCTGTAGACTATGATCTGGGGGATATGGAAATGCGCTGATGCAAAGAATAACAGATGTGCTGGATAACTTCAGTACTATAAGCTATTTATTTCAGGGTAGTGTTCAAAAATACTAACCCGTGTAGATTTTTTTCTTTTTGAGATAAGGTCTTGCTATGTGGCTCAGGCTGGGCTCGAACTCACTGTGTAGCTCAGGCTGACTCAAACTTGCATCAAGGAGTTGTGCCTCAGCTTCCTGAGTGCTGGGGTTATAGGTGTGGGCCACCATGGCTGGCAGTAAGTTATGTATTTCAGATAGTTTCATGCTATTAATGTTTTGGCCTTTAGTATTTGACTTGTATATCCTTGTTTTATAATTTTCTGGGTTTTTTGCAAGACAGGGTCTTGGTATGTAGACCAGGCATGAGCCACCTCTCCTGGTCTTCCTTTTCTTATTAAAGTCAACATTCATGGAGAACAGAAATACTTCCATGCTCTATATGACTGCATATTTAAAACTCTGTGCTACAAGATGGTTAATATAAACGTCATAAAGAAATTTCTTATTCATTTAAAAGGATCTAAGAAAGTGAGTTGAAGTGACTTACTTTGGGGAATAATGCTGCCATTTCTGTAACAGCTACATGTATCCTCTCTGAGCAGGGAATATAACTGCAAAATATTGAAGAGGTTAAAGACAGTCAAAATGATTCCAAGGCATAGAATTCTCAGTGGCCTGAAAATGTTCTATGTGCAGTCTTTTAATGAAGGGGCTGAGGCTATGGTCCTCCCCTCCATGTGCCACACACCAACAGAGGAACACAGTTACAAGGCAGGGTCACATTTACCACTAGCGGAATGAGGCCACAACACAGTTTCTAAACATTCACACACACTTCCTCAAGCTGGTCCTTTACTTCTCACATGTTTCATCTCCCTAATTTCCAGAGAGACAAGAGAAACAAGGATTTCCTTGCCAAAAGCCCACAAAAGTGAAAAATAAAGATCGAAAAATTGCTTGAAATCTGCATGCTTAATATCTATGTGGTTTTTTTTTTTTTTTTTTTTTTTTTTTGGTATGGGGCATCAAACTTGGGACCTTGCACTTGCCATGCAGGCTCCAGAACCATTGAGCTAAATCCCTGGCAAATACCTGTGTCATTTAACCAACAGACACTTAAATTCCTTTTATTCAATTCATGTGGAATGTTGGACAGTCAAAATCTTTATACTTTGTGCTGATAGAAAACATTAAGGTCTGCTTCCCATATTTTTTCAGACACTTAAGTTACTTCTCACAAAGCCACCATATGCTTGCTTGTGAGAAGATGTTATTAATGCTGTCAGCATTCCTTCATGTTAATGAGCCCTAAGAAAATCATTAAGTCCTTCCAGGCGACTTGCACATTCAGGCCCCACATGTAACATCAACTTTACAGAGACTCACTTAACGTGCTCTATGTGTCTGTGAGCTTGAGCTACTATCACACCCATTTTGAAGTGAGAAAACTGGCTCAGAGAAGAAGACATGATCAGGTCTCAAAAATTTAAGAGGGGGGCTGAGCTTAAAGACAGGGGCCACAGATCAGATCTCTCTTTACAGCAAACCTCTTTCCCCCTCCTGAGTGGTCATGTAGCTTCTCATGATAAGAAAGGGCACCTGCTTAGCGTGAGTAATGCATTCAGTCCCTAGCACCATCAAAAACACAACTGGAGGATCGTGTCAAGTGACAGTTCTTAGATAGTGCTGCTGAGCCTCTGAGCCTGGGCTTTGTATTTAGGACCCACCCACAGAGCAGGACATGAGAAACGGAAGGCAGCTATGCTCACCACTATCCCACCAACACAGGCAAGGACATGAGAAGCGGAAGAGCTTAGGAAATACTGCTGTGAACACTACATTTGGCCTGACACAAGAGCCCATGGTGCCATGTTTTAAATTTTTCTTTCTAAAATACTGAACCAAATGCCATTCAGTGTCCATCATAGACTTATCATGAAGTTGGATCGTGAAGAAAGATTATCATAAGCCCTCTCTGTACTTCATCTTTCTAAGAAATTCAGTATCAAAACTATTTTAATTAATATTGCCTACATTTTAATTAAAGTCATTGCATTTCAAGAAAATGATTTATAATTATTTAAACATGTCTTCAAATGGGAAATCCTGGCTTTTACCTTGGTGAGCAATGAGATCCATATCTGATGCATTAACCCCAAAAGCCAATGAACAAGAAGCAAGTTGCAGAAGTGAGACAAAAAGGGACAAAAGGCCACCTGGTCACACAGATTCTCAGAAAGCAGAAAGGACCAAGTCCACAGCAATCACTGGTGTCCACTAATACTCAGGTACCCGAGCTGGAGAAGGTCTGTCCCCTGGCCCCGCCTCACTGGTGCCCACTGATACCACAGCAGCTGAGAGCCACACCCAAGAATTTAATGCTGTATTTTGTTTTGCTGCTTATGGTTTCATTTTGAGAAGTACAACTCATCCTTTTTCCACCAGAGAGAGAAGGAATTTTTCCTACCGCCATCTCTTGAAAGTTTGCTCCTCACAAACTATTTTGAGAAGTTCCAGATAAGCCACAGAAGAAAGCACGTGCAGATGAGTGAGCAGGTCTTCTCTGTCGGATGCAGTCTGCGTCCACAACTTCTAATTGGTGCCTTTCATCAAATAAAGCTTTTGTGCTTAATATGTTATAACACAGGAAGCACAAAGGGTGAGGAAGATGAGGAAGAGGGGCTGCAGGGAGCTTGCTGCGCTCCGGAACCAGGACAAGCCTCGAAGGACCTGCACAGATTATAGTGCTACCTAGGAAGAGCTAGAGCAACAGATCAAAAATAGAAAGCAAGAGAAACAGGCAAGGTTTTCATCAGTACAATGCAAGGCTATAAATGAAAACATCTAGGATATATAAGTAAGCAGAGATTCTAGTAGAACTTGAACAATTTATAAAATAAATTTCCTAAGCCAATTCGGTCTTAAACCAAAACCTTAAGCCAGTGGTTAAAATTTCTGTATCATTCCCTCACAGTCTTAAAGAAATAAATTAGATCATGAAATGTGTTAAGTGGATTTTTATATCTTTAAAAGAAAAGAATCTCCCCAAGTTGAATCCCAGACTGTATTGCAATCTGTGAGGCCAGAAATAGCCTTTGGATAGATATTTATATTTTTGACCACTATAAAAGAGAACAATACAGTGCAAGCACATTTTCAGTTTGAAATACCAGCACAGCATTTCTGAACTGGCAGAAAGGAAAATGTAAGCACACCAATAAATCAGGTGAGGAGTACAAGGAAGGAATTATTCTTGCATCAAGGTTACTCAATAAATACACTGTCAAACTGTACTGTGAAAAGCTGTGGGACACTGTGCTCTGTATAGTAAGAGATGGATCACTCTGCTATGGCTGTGGCCCTGGCCAAAGGTACTATGTGCTTACAAGATGCAACATGTGAGAGACTGGCAGAAAGACAATGTTTAGGAGATGAAAAAGGGAAAGAGCTACAAACTTTCTGCAAAAGGAGGCTGTGGAATTGTGCAAATTCTTCTTTTCCTTGAGGAGCTTCTAGCTCTCCATCCATGGAGACTTTTATCTTTCAGGAAACACACGCTATTCTTCTCTCCTCTATGGGCAGAAATTCAGAGCTATGTGAGAAAGAAAGTACAGATAGAAGGATGGCACAACAGTGTCAGGAACACAGAGAACTCCAGGCATGGATGCATCCTTTTCCCCTTGTGGAACTGTGAAGCCAGGGCCTTAAACATACTAGGCAAGCTTTTCACTACTGAGCTGTATAGCCAGGCTTTCCCATCTTGAGACAGGGTCTCAAAATGTTGCTAACCTGCCCAGGTGAAGCTTGAACTTGTGATCCTCTTGCTTCCCAAGGACTTGGGATTTTGAGCATGTGCCACAATACCACACACAGCTGTATCTTTGTGAAGCAGAGAGCAGAGGCAAGGGAAGGAGCAGCACTGTGTTCCCAGAAGGCCTTCTCCCTGTGCAAAGGGTACAGGCTCCTCACTGAAGTCTTCAGTTTTGCTGACTTAATATGTGACGCTATTCTTGGCAGTGAACAAACTGCTGCTTTCTCCAGTTCAAATGGGAGATGGTAAACAATGTTTTATGAGTGCACCTAGGTCCAGCCCACCATGGGAAATCAGGACATCCTGCAGAACATTTTACAACTACCAGAATTCTCAGAGAACAAAGGATCAACAGAGCAAGAGCCAGTCCCTTCCTTCCAGGAAGAAACCACTGTAGGCTAAGCTTCTGATCTAAGGATGCAGACTCTCCCTTCACAGCAGAGAATCTTAGGAGTTCATACGTGCATGCTTGCACGCACCCATGAGGAAGATAGGTAAGAAATAAGAGATCAGGTTCCTCTCCTGATGACTGTCCCAGCAAACACATACCTAGCTGAGGGAAGTGGCCACAATAATCACCTACAAGTTGCAAAGCAGTTTCCTTACCAGTTCTCCTCAGAACTTGGACTGTTGTTCCAAATACACTTATTTTTAGGAGCTTTACAACACAAGGAGAAAAATCAAAATACTACATAAAAACCCAAAACAAACAAAACTGAACTTACATATTTGTTCTTCAGTTTTCATCTACCTAAAAGCCAGCAAATTAAAAACAAATCCTATTCCGAACCTGAGCAGCGTCCCTTCTGGAGCATGAAGACATGCTCTCCCAGCACAGGACTATAGCACTTTCCTTACCTGTCATGTTTGTTTTCCTGGGCTGCTCTTAAGAGCTCCTGTATGTTTTTGGTGATCTGTTCAGTCTTCCGGATGACGTCTTCGGTGCTGGGGAGTGTGGGGCTCAGGGATGTGTGGGGTTCTGTCACATCTGGTACTGAACTATCAGCTGGCCACACCATACTCTTCTGCCTGCCCTTTCGGCCTGACCTGTGAACAGTAAAGAAGTGGCTGAGTATGACAGGTGTCTGGGAGCTGCTTAAGTTTCCAAGAGCCACACCTTCAGCACTGGTTGAACACACAAGCAGGCTGGTTTGTGGCTTCCCTTATCCTGTCTGGCAGGAAACTCATGGCAAGGGCCTGCTTTATCAAGTGGCAGCTGCAGCTTACCCAGAGACTTTTTCATCCTACCCTTGGGCTGGCAGTGAGAGACTCACAAAAAGGGTGAAGAGCAGGGAGAGAGTAATGCAGTGGGAAAGGTATGGCACAAAAGCTACCTGAGTGAAGACAATCCCTTGGGGTTACAAATGGAGAGCATAATGTCAACTTCACTATGAAGTATAACATTAAGTATTTTGTTGCAGATACGCAGAGATGTGTCTAACATGCTGTTCAAAGGACAAAAAGCCCTC
Organism: Petromus typicus; assembly: GCA_004026965.1. NCBI lineage: Eukaryota > Metazoa > Chordata > Mammalia > Rodentia > Petromuridae > Petromus > Petromus typicus. The sequence continues at coordinate 32,200 of PVIR01009785.1, read as the reverse complement.
AGGGCAGTGATGTGAGAAACGCATAAATTACAAACACATGCCTGAGTATTTGCAAGGGAATAGGGCCTAGGTGGTCAGGGCCTGCCAGCACTTCCTCCCCCCACCAAACTCTTCCCACAGATGTACCTGATGTCATCTGGCTCCGTGTCATTGGGAGTGTTGTCATAGTCACTCTCAGGGGTACTATTCTGTTTCTCCAGCCTAGAAGCCTACAAACAAGAGAAGGGGACCACATTAGTTTAGAACAGAGATGCTTCTTCACGGGGAAGCATTACCTGTTAGATCTTGTTTGGGAGAGGAGCCACCTCATTTCTGAAAATTTAGTAAAAGATGAACACTAGATCCCAGACAACAGTTTCTTTCTTTGGGCGTTGTTTTCTTCTACGCTTAGTGGCTATTCCATAAACAGATTCTTGGCGCAAATTAACAAACCAACAAAAACATGTAAGCCAGTCTCATTTAGTTCTCAGAAGAATATGGAATTTGTGGGTCAGAGATTTGGCTCAGTGGTTCTGGCGCCTGCTTTGCAAGTACAAGGTCCAGAGTTCTATCCCTGGTAACCACGTAAAACAATGCCGGGTGTGGTGTTCGAGTGAGCTCAGACCCAGCCTGAACTACAAAGCAAGACCCTGTCTCAAAAAAAAAAAAAAAACCAGAATATGCAATTTGTAAGATAATGAGACCCAGTCAAATAAGCAGACACGTGGCTCAGCATGGTGGTACACACTGTGTATCCCAGATGTTCAGTAGGCTGAAGCAAGAGGATCACAAGTTCAAGGCCAGCCTAGACAACACCAAAACCCTGTCACAAAATAAAAATTTCAAAAAGAGGGAATTAGGAATGTAGCTCGGTGGCAGAGAGCTTCCTTACTACCATGTGCAAGGCAGAGTTCAATTCCCACCATAGTGGAGGGGGCATCTAGCAGACATCCCAGCACTTCTATGATCCCTGACATTCAGTGCTGAAAATTACTTGCAGATTATCTGATTTAACACCAGATGAGAAAATTAAGGGCCAAAAATAGCTGGGTTTCCACCTAAGGACACATTTCTAGAAAAACAGACCAAGAGCCCAGGACCCCTGTCTCTTCTAAGGTACTGCCAATATTTCATATCTGGGGCTTGGATGACTGCTGCCAATCAAGGCACCGGCAGTTTTCTGAGAACAGCTTCAGAGACAACTTTTATGAAACTTGCCATATGTTGTTTGTGAAGCAAAATGGATTAACTTGGACTGATACAGTTTGAAAACACTTGTATCTGCTTCCAGAAATACCTACCTCTTAATAGTACAGTGATTTGGCCCCAGTGTGGAGATTTTTTGATTTTTTGAGACAGGGTCTCACTTTGTAGTTCAGGCTGGCCCTGGGCTCAGTCTCAAACTCACAGCAATCCTCCTGCCTCTGCTTCCTGAGTGCTATTACACTCATGAGCCACCACGCCCGGCACTGTGGTATGTGGTAGTGATTGCTGCTGGGCATGAGTCTCCACGGCCAGTATTGTATGTGGTTACCAGGGATCAAACCTGGGCCCTTGCGCTTGCAAGACAGGTGCTGGAACCACTGAGCTAAATCCCCGGCCCTGTAAAGCTAAGTTCTATGAACTGATTTTTCTTTCCCCAGTGCTGAGGATCAAACCCACGACAAGTGCTTTACCAAGAAACTACACTTTAGCCCAAATTTAATTTTAATATTCCTTTATTTGTATTTCCTGCTTGTAAGTAGTTTGGCTTCACTTGCTGACCAACTTTGAGCTGGCTTTATGAGTGAATCAGTGGGTTACTGGCTACTGAAAGACCAGACGGGAAACCCAAAGTGGATACTATATCCTGTGCCATCTTCCAGACATGATCTCAGAAAACTGAAACAACCCCCAAACCCTCCTTACCTTTCACAAGGGAATGTTTGATTAACCTTTACATTTATTTTCTTTGTGTACACAATGACCCACACATAAAGAGAAAAAATTGCATTTAAATAATTATTTTGGAGGACCGGGCAGTTAGCTCAGTGGTTCCGGCGCCTGTCTTACAAGCGCAAGGACCCAGGTTCGATTCCCCGGTAACCACATAACAATACTGGGTGTGGAGACCCACACCCAGCAGCAACCAGTACCACATACCACAGTGCCGGGCATGGTGGCTCACGCCTGTAATCCCAGCACTCGGGAGGCAGAGGCAGGAGGATTGCTGTGATGTGAGTTTGAGGTTGAGCTCAGGGCCAGCCTGAACCACAAAGGGAGACCCTGTCCCAAAAAACCTAAAAAAAAATAATAAATAATAATAATAATAATAATAATAATTATTATTATTATTATTATTATTATTATTATTTTGGAAAGTTCATCCACAGTTGCTCCACTGAGGAAAAAAAAAATCTAGAAAAAAAGAATTAAACCTAGAAAATTCCACATTTTTATAATGACTCTTTTCTCCTTTCTTCATGTAAATGTATTACAATGATTAAAAAAAAAAGACCAAATTTCATTTAAACATTTTAGAAGAGTAACGACTCATACCCACAACAAATGCTCAGGAAATGTTTCTCAAGAACAGCCACCACCACCCAGAAAATCAGCTGCTTACACATTAAGTCCTTCATTGATGTCAACAAAAGCATACAAAATTTTCAGTGGAGCCAGCGTTTAATTTTATGAAAATTACTGTGAACATGCAGAGCCAAGAGCTACCGGTTAAAAGTGCTGCTCTCAAAGCTGTTAATAGAAAAGTTATTGGATAGCTGGTGCTGGTTATTTATTTGATAGTTTTACAGTTTTCTCTGAATACACATGTACTATAAAAAATATACCATGATGAAGCTGTCAGGAGTGACCAGGATCATCAGTTTAAATGACTATGCTTGATTTTGTATAAATCTATCTCAGAAAGCAGTCCTTGCAATGAATTTTGAAACTCCTAAATTTTTTTTTAAAACAAAAATGAATAGGCGATAACAGAGGTTTATTTCATTCTAAATAGCAAAATTTCAAATGAAATATTTCATTACTATTCTGCTATACTTAGTTTTACTGGAACAAAAATATTATAGTTCACTGTCAGTTTTTTGTTTTTGAAGCTGATGATTAAACCCAGGGCCCACAGCAAGTGCTCTGCCATTGAGCTACATCCCTAGCCCTATTCAGTAGACTTTAAGCACTATATATTGACAACTGTGTTTAATAGACTACTTCAAAATACAGTTTAAAAAAAATTCCAACACCCTAGGAACCTATATGCCTTTGGCAATGGTCAGAAGGATTCTCTATCATTCCTAGGTGTGAAGGGAATGGACAACCGCCCAGTGAAAATTCTACCTTGTCTGTAAAGGTGGTCCCTCACCCATACCACCTTCTCTCCTCACACCTACCTTGCATTAAAAAACAAATAAATAAAAAAACTAAACCAGGACCGGGCTGTTTGTATCACTGGAAGCTCTAAAAGGTTTGCCATCAACTGTCTCAGGCCATGGAAGTATTCATTCAATTACTGATGGTGTCTTCTGAAGCAAGGACTAAGACACTTAAATCCTAAGACCCCTCTAACAGGCTTACTAAAAGACTAGGCTTAGGGTGCTTAATAGATATACGTTGCCTGACCACTCCCAAGGAGCTACACAGGTGCTGGGCTGCTCTGGAGGGTGTCCAATGGGGTCTGACTAACCAACTAAACAGCTTTATGCTCCCAGCTGCCTATCCTCTTCCACTGCTGCTAAGAGTTAAAATTCTCATTCAGGGTTCCAGGTCTGTAAAACCTTGGCTTGTCAGATATGGTGCTGACATAAATATGTCGGGATTTTTTCAAAGGCATGTTTTTGGGCTAGTCCAAAGAAAAACTGAATATAGTAACTGTAGCCCTGAACAAACTGGACAGATCTTCCCTATATCAATATTTAACCAGCAGCCAGCTAATTTTATGATTGTTTAAAAACACAGTACAGTATGTTCAGAATAAACATTACAGGGGATCTGTGATTGCTGTTAAACAGAATGTGCAAATGAGTAACATGGTGTTAGACAAAGGGGAGATCGCCACTGCGGGTACACGTGCATGGCACGTGAAGTGTACATTGGTGGTGCTGTGAGAAACCAGCAGGGAAGCGCTGCTCATGCAGGAGGGAGGGCAGTTAGCAAGGACAAGACAGGACAGGAGGGCCGGCGCAAGTGCCCAGCAGCGCTGCCTTCCTCCAGAGCAGACCGTTCGGAGTGTACTTAACCCTTCGGGTGGTTTCATCCCTCGACCAGCAAAGTGTGGAGGGGAAGGAAGGCAGAGACGAAGAGGAGGTCACAAGCGCACTCCTCCCGATCTGGAAGGGGAAAGAGAAAAATACTCGGGAAAACACAAAACAAACAAGTCCCCGACCACCTGCCCTAACATCAGGAGAAGACTCCTGGAGAACAGCACACTGTTCGAGGGGAGTCCTGAGATCTCAGTGACAGCTACCGATAGGGCCCCAGTGACATTCACCCCTCGGGGAAACACCTGCAAATTACCCTGAATTTAGTCAAGCCTACTTTTCCATATGGGAAAAGATAACACATAGCATATGTGTCAAGTTTATCAACAGTTATTTTTAATGTGTGACCTATAACAAATACTTGTTTTTCAATCAGGACTGATAATATGAAAGGAGAAATTATACACATGATTATTGGTTGGTGTTCCCAGCACTCTAATCTTTAGTACCACAATTACAGAACTTTTGCAATATGACATCCTTACATTCTTAAATTCTCTAAAATAAAAAAGTACACTGTGAAACACTGCTTCTTCTAAATTTTGTTTTAGCTATACAAAAATAAGATTTCTTCACTTACTTCAACAGCATTTCCATTATACAAAATATATCAAATCAATTACAAGTGTGAAATCCAATTTAAAGAAAAGCTGAAATGGATATACAATAATACTGCAATATTATCACTCAAATTTGACAAAATTAATTTAGCGTTTAATAGACTATAACTTCTACTTTGTATTTTTGAAACTATACAATTTAACTGAACAACTTTTTAACACTTCAAATAAAAAACAGTACTCTGAATAAAGCATCACATAAAGATGCTTAAAATTTTATAACACTTTGTCTAAACATTTTTTATAATAAATCAATCCAAAAGATATACAACATTTAAAAACCTCATAACATAAGCCTTATACCATTGTAAAACAAGATTGTTAGAACCCTATTACAGAACAGTCTTTGGAGTTTAAACCTTACAAGGTGGGGGCAGCACTCTACTTCATTTTTAGGAGACGACAAAGCCAAACCTCCATTTGGGAGGAGGGGTGGAGGACATAGAAGCTAAACTGGTAGACACACTGAGCACAGTGGATAGAACCTCCTGGACAGGCCTAAGTGCCAGGCCACATATGCTACCTGCCCACATGGAAGCAACTAAAAAGGCGATTTTAAGGGTTTCAGTCCATAAAGGCCACAACTCTATGTTGAAGATGACACTTCTGCTAGTGACATCTACAATTTGCTTTTGTTCTTCTGAAAAGGGGGAAAATAGGAACTTTACACAGTGGCCCAACAGGGACTAGCTGGGAAATCCCACAAGGAAACAGAGGAGTGAGTAAATGAGGGGAAGAAAAGATCAGCAGAAGTTGAGTAAGAGCCAGTCTCCAAGTAGGCTGGAAGATGTTCCATCCATGGCTCCAAGTGCTTGTGAGAACATTCCAAGCATCTGTAGACACACTAACAGAGCAAACACACAGCAACACTCATAGCCCAATTTGGTAAAGTTGAGGCACAGTAGTCTGCCAACTCAGAAGAGGGAACAGGGGAGTCAGGCTTCACACCGTGAACAGCGGAAGCACCAGTGGTGTTACTTACGTGCGCAGGGAAGGGCTGCAGTCTTGTCCTGCTCTCCTCGGGGTGGTTTGCTTCTCCCATTGGGAGATACGGTTTCTGACCTGATCCCGTCTCGTACATGGACATGGGCCTACTACCCCGGGCAGATGGACGTCGCTTTAAGGAAGAGTGGTTGGAAGTTTCTGGGTACTCAGAACCAGTTTGCACCTGATATATATTGGTTGAGGCCTGTTTCCTGAGGCTGGAATTCTCAGTCTGAAGTGTGTGAAGCTGAAAGAAATGGTTGGCAGTGGGATTGTGTTTTTCCATAGCAAGCAGACAAGGCAAACACCAAAAAACAAATACAACTACCAACAAGAGCAGCTAGCTGTATTAAGAGTAAGGCACTTAAGAAAAAATCTCCCTTCTAAAATGAGTGAAACACAACTTACTTTATCACAAAGAATAATTCAATAATTTAATTTCTACATATGGAGAAGTTGTAGTCTCAGTTTTTAAAAAACTGAATATGCACTTAAGTTCTCTCATGGTGGGGCCAGGAAATGTTTACAGACAAGTTGTACTCAGGATTGTTCTAAGGCAGTTTCAAGCAAGAGCTTCAGACCATCAAAACAACACTGAATAACCTGATTTTCAAATGAGCCCTGAGCAATTTGCAAATGTCAAAAGTGACAGCAGACACCATGGAAGCAGCACAAAGATAACCAGAGTCACTGTGCAAGCAAGAAAAAGTGAGGTTCAGCTCAGCAAATATGAGGTTAGCTATTGATTTCCAAAAAGCCAACAAAAAATTATGACCAACAGGTTTTATTTTATAATACTTTCTAATATTCCAAACAGTTCAGCATTTTTTAAAAAAAGAGAGAACTGAATTCTGGGAAATCTCCTATATTAACAAATCACAAAGAAAGCTGGAAAACAATTCAACTATGCTAGCATCTTCGCATGAAGGAATATTCCACGTAGCACACTTGCTTCCCTCTGGTGATCAGTCATCTTTTGGTCAGGAGGTCTGGAGCAAGTGACCTTTCTCTCTTTTCCCTTTGTCACCCACGTCATGAACACAGTGGTACTGTCTTTTGAACTTGCTAAACTGCCTGCGCTACTCATTTTAGTTACACACTGCCACTTGGGAGCCCCGACCGCTCTTTCCATTCCTCACATGCAGGCTCCTTCATGGTTAAAGGATCAGAAAGGAATCGTGGGGCTCTGTAAGCATCTGGTAGTTTAGATACGAGTAACTGCGTCCATTCTGCACAGGGTCCTTCCCCCAGGTGCGCCTTCATCTTCCGTGACATTTTTACAGGCCGGGTGTGGTGTGAGTTCAGCTGTCTACGCTGACAAGACCGTGAACTCTGATCAGATTCCCCTCCAGGGCCAGGGCTTAAGTCCACAAGCAACCATGTCTGCACCAGGAGCTCCTCACTTTTCCAATAGCAAAACCATGCAGTGTTAGGAGTTATTTTCAACTTTTATTTAGAAAGCACCAATCTGTGAAAAATACACCAATAGTAGCTGTTCCTCTTCATTAATTAGCATCCTTTTCAAGCAACTGTTAAATGTGAAAGATCAGATATAAATCATGCTACTTAGTCAACTTTATAAAGAAATAAAAAAACTTTACCCAGCGTTGAAATAAAATCAATACATCTATGCTGCCTAAACACATCCACCTCTTTGTATTAGTAGGGCTAAACTTCCATGAAAGTGTAGTTTTCGGCCTCAAAGACTATGCCTCATCTCCTTAAAAAAGCCACGAGGATGCCCTGGCTGCTTCTACAGCCCAAAGGCTTTCGGGGAAATAGCCTGAATCTGTAACTTCCTTTCCAAAGAGAACAGCTGCACGGCAACCTAAGAAGCAGCCAAGGGGAATCCCTACATTCCAGGGTAAGAAAAGTGGAAGGGGCCTCCCAAAATACTTCTCAGGAACCCAGGCCCAAGTGAAATGATCAGGATCCAAAGAATGAGGAGCTAAGTGACTCAACCTCATTGGAGGGCTCCATCTGTCTTCCTATCTATGTGAAAAGTCTGTTAACAGGTCTTTGAATCAGACATTGAAATTGGAAACTTCATGCCAACATTGTTCATGACTCTGAAACATCCAGCCCAGATCGTGTTGGAATGTGTTTTGAGATGAGCTCAAGTTCTTGGTTCCAATTTTTTAAAATGTTAGTACTATGTAATGTATGTATGTATTGACTGACTGACTGATGGATTGACTGAGACAAAGTCTCAATCTGTAATTCAGGCTGATCTTGAACTTATGGTGATTCTCCTGCCTCAGTATCCCAAGTGAGAATTACAGGCATGCACAATATCATGCTCAGCTAGTACTCCATATTTAGAGATACCTTTGGGTAAATTTCAATGATGCTTATCTTAATCAGAACCAGGCAACACTTTTTTTGTATGGCAGGAAATAAAAAGTCACAGATAATACAATAGTTTTGGAAATCAAAAGCATTTCTAAGAATTGGAAAGATAATCAATGAAGAATAGCAAACAGTTTTGCCCCGTGTTTTTTTTTTTAGAAGCTTGAAGACATTTGCTTTCAGATATGTGGATGTCACCTCTGGCAATTTCTACAAATACTGAAGAAGCATTAAACACTTAAAAAGGTGATGCTCAACAGACTGATTCACAATGGGTAATGTCAGTGTATTTCTGTCTGATTAATGGGACAAACTATGATATATTAAACAAAGTCTGTTTCGGAAAAGGCCAAAGAAGTGCAAGTTTTATGGCAAAGGGGCTCTTGCTGTGCCTTGGTCAGGGCTGCACTCGGCCCTAGACAGAACAGAGACTCAGAACATGTCTGTCTGCCTAAAAGCTGACCAGCCTGCAGGCATTCTCATCCCCTGCATCGTCAGCATCAGAGCCACCAGTTTCACAAGTGCTCAAGAAAGGGCCTGACAAAGTCCAGGTGAAGGTGCATGCAGCTTACTTGCCAGGCAAGCAGAGCAGTTTAGTTCTGTAGCCTTCCTTTCGGAAGTAGCAATATAAAGGGCCCAGACATAAATAAATGTACCTCTCTGTCTAAGTCCTACAATGAATCTGAAATACTCCTCAACGACAGGATAAAGACACAGATTATACACTGGTTAGTTCTATATAAGGGAAGCATAACAATCTCATTTGAGGAGAACTAAATGATGGGAGGAATAGCCACAAAATCTTAGGCAACATGGGGGAATTTTTCTATTTCCTTTTTTATAAAGAACTACCCATGCAATTCTCCTAAGTATATGCTTTGTTACTAATGGTCACACTCCTTTTAGGGGTGAAGGCATTCATACATTTCTGATTCTAGTAAAGGTAATGAACGGGAAAATGCTAAACAGATGGGACTGTCTCTTACAGCACACAGTTCTGGCTAGTACAGATGGAAGGTATTCTCTTCCTCACTGAGAACTTAAGTCTGTAGCAGGCTCTGCTCTAGGCTCAGAGCACACCACACATTTAAGTGGTGAGTATTGGTAACTAATAAGGGAGAGGAGTGTTGCCAAGGTGAGGCAGGGAAGAACCCAGAATTAGTACAAACAGGGAAAGTTCTTATAAGTGGGCTGGGCTTCCATGCTGAAAAAAACCATCACCTGCCCAGGACTTTCACCTGCTCTGTCTTGATGGTGTCATTATTCTTTAGAACCAGCAGCAGAAGGAATCATATCCATGCACTGACATCCAGGTTCCCACTTAGCCCAGAACAGTGCAAAGGTTACTATATCTGGGAAATTTATTCAGGATTATGTATAATCAGAGCTACGCCATCTGAAATATTCACACACATCCTGCTTGCAAAAAGTGTGGGCCCAAGATCTCTAAGTCTATTATAATAACTGCTTTTTTTTCCCCCTAATTACAGCATGATGCCTGAGATTCTCCCTTATACTATGGGATTAAAGAGTCAATCATCCTGACATTTATTAACATGTTACCTTTTTCTGCATAATTCTCAGCTCGTCACTCAAGTTGTTATTCACCTTCATTAGCTGCTGTATCTTGGCCTCAGAAGCCACTAGAGCGTTTTTGACCTCCATAAATTCCTGTACAGTGACTGGTCCATCTGATAAATCTGAATCTAGGCTCTAAAAATAAATTGGGGAAAATGTTCACAATCTGAGATGATGATAACATTAAAGACTAACAGCTAAAGAATTTCAAATTCTGGTCATGCCAGCTGAATTGCAAAGTTGAACTAAATCAGGGCTTCTGAGAATATGTAAAACTGAAACATAAAAGTAGGGTCACTATATAATTTTTTTTTTTGAGAAAGGGTCTCACTATGTAGTTCAGGCTGGCCTTAAACTCACCATGTAATTCTAAGCCAGCCTCAAACTCATGGCAATCCTCCTGCCTCAGCCTCCCAAGTGCTGGGATTACAGGTGTGTGCCACCATACCCAGCTATTTAAGATTTTTTAAAGTCAATATTTTCTAATAGCATCATGAGGCTACCAATTTACGCTGACAACTATTAGAAGTTTGTCCTGTCTTACACGCCTATCTTTTGCTCATTTTCCTTTTTCATTTATTCTTTCATTAATTCATTCACCCAACATTCTTCTTGAGCATTAGGTAATTTCTAGGTGGGCTGTATCAGAAAAGAAAACACAGATTCCTACTTCCACGGTGTTTACATCCCAGTAGAATGAGAGAGGGAAAAATAAAAAAACAAGTAAATACACAGTATTACTGAAGGTGATTAGTGCTGTGGAAACAGGAAAATGAAGCAAGGGGAGGGGGTGCAAGAGCGGAAGTAGGGGTGTAGGTGGGCTGCGTGTTAGGGTAAGCCATTGAGTAGAGCTGAGGAAGTGAGGGAACCCTCTAGGTGGTGTTTGGGAGAATGTTCCAGCCAGCGGCAGAACTCAGCTGGAGGGAGCAGATATGGGAGACTGTCAGTCAACGAAGGGCACATCACCCAAGCATCCCCAGTGGTGTGCTCTCCCTGAGGGAACCACAGCCTCTACAATCCAGACAGGGCTAGCCTCATCACTGCTACTGGCATCACTATTATCAGTCATGTGAAGCAGAAAATTCCAGATACTTCTTCTCAAGCCCATTTCTCCACTTCAAACTTTGGCCTTTCCTAGTCTGCCTCCTACTTATTCACCATCTCTCCAGGTCTGCAGTGCACCTCAGAGGGTCGGTCCTGAGGATTCAGCAGCAGGTGGGTGGGTCACTGAGGACCCAGTGACCCTCTCCCCCAATCACATTCTGTGTCTCACTCTCTCTCTCTGTGGGTCTAGGCCCTGACATGGCTCCTGTCTGCCCGTCTGGACTTCTTCAGGAACATGCTAACTTGGACCCCCTTCCTCTACCTGAGGTGTCCTCAAGATCTCAGCTCTTCAGTCCTGTGTCATCTTCCTTCTGTTGTAGGCCTTGCATCTCACTTTTGTGAGTGTGAGTGTGTGTGTGTGTGTGTGTGTGTGTGTGTCTGTGGTACTGAACTTAGGGCCTCTGCAATAAGCCACATCCCTAACTCTTTTACTTTTTTTGTTAAAGATAGGATCTTGTTAATCACTAAGTTGCCCATGCTGGCCTTGAATTTGTGATTGTCCTGCCTCAGCCTGCCAGAGTCCTGGATTACAAGTATGCATCACCATGCCCAGCAGAATCCTCCCTTTCTCCTCCTGTTAGTCGCCGGCCCTCCCAGAGGCCCTGGTTTCACTTTCTCTCTGCCCTGACTCTTTCACAGGCACAATGCTGACAACAATGGAAGGCTCTAAGCCATCCACTGACAAGGCCTCCTGGGAGCTCATCAGTACTGAGTTCTTTCTTCCCACTTTCTCGGCTTCTGCCCATGCTCTGTGTGACACATATGACTTTGTGCTCCTTACTGCAGTTATCCCTCCTCCCAGGCAGTGATATCCTCATGGGGAAGGAAGTAGACCCTATTCAGGAGAATCTCATGAGAGATGTCACTCTGCAAGAGCAAAGCTGTGTCTCAGCACTTGACTCACGGATGAAGAACACTGATTTTAAAACTATTTGCTTTGTTTCACTCTGCTTGCCTTGGGCTAGCCATGAACCCAGCTTTACCTCTAAAGCACCTTTCCCAGGGAGAGCCCTCCAGGCAGTCTGCAGGAGAGGATTTTTAGAAGAGGCATATCCACCCTCTGTCCGCTTACCTTCTGCCGATTTGCCTTGTTTGCAGTGGTTTCCAAGTCTGTGTCTTCGTCTGATGCCACACTATCATAGTCTGGCTGGTCATTGTCCTGACTGTCAGTACTATGCTGGCTATTGATTGTTTTCAGGATAAGCTCCACATTGTCTATCAATAGAAGAAAATGACTTTACTTCAGGCTTAAACATTTTTTTTTCCTTCTAAAATCTACTGGGATGACTTTTTGGTTTAGTCATTTCAAGGCCTAGAGAAAAATGACAGTAACACCCATATTATGTTCATACCAATAGAGGGCTAGCAGAAAAAAGTTATCAACCTATGGGAGAGGTGAATAGCAATCCAATCATTCATCTGGCCTACTGGGCAGATTAAGTGGAGGGCTGAGGAAAAAACTGCTAGGTTAAAGAGGCAGGTTCCCAGGTTTCTATACTATACTATGACTCTAGCTCATAAAGAGCTGAGACAATATGGTATAAGGTTTATGTAAAATTACTTCATTATACTTATAACATACCTTCAAGGTAATGTCAAGTCAGAAAGAAAGCACATTGTTAAACTGCAACTTAAGTGCTCAGGCCAGGGATTTAGCTCAGTGGGTCCAGCGTCTGAAGGGTCCCGAGTTTGATCCTCGGTACCACACATTGCAACGCTAGGTGTGGTTGACCATGCCTGTGATCCCAGTACTTGGGAGGCAGAGGCAGGAGGATTGCTGTGAGTTTGAGGCTGAGCTCAGGGCCAGCCTGAGCTAAAAAGGAAGACCCTGTCTTAAAAAAAAAAAAGTTGCTGTGAAGACTGCATGAGCCCCCACTAACCCCACTGGTCCTAAGGGAAATGCAGGGTTAGGTTCCTGACAGCTTTAGGTAACATTTTCATCAACCAATCAATGTATAACCTTGATTTATATGTATTTTCATTTAAAGGCCCCATATTTAATATGTACTGTTGAACCACTAACGTTTAGCCCATGGCTGATAGCTCTAAAAGTCACGTTGGAACAAAGTTCATCCAGTATACATTTTTCTGTAAGCCTTCTTGTTCTTATAAATACTAGACTTCAGCATTGTGCTTAAGACAAAATCACCAACAAAAGCACAAAAATGGCATAAGAGGACTGAAACACAAACACACACACACACACACACACAAAGTACAAAAATGTGAAAAATATGGCACTAAATAGACCACGAAAGGGATGCCTGTGGATAATACTGAAATCTACAAAATAAGGAGGTAAGGACTTGACTTGTTCAACCTTAGCCAGCAATCTACTTTGGTGAACTCAAATTTTTTGACACTCAGCCTATGTCCAAGAGTAACCTCATGAGTGAACTGAGTATTGATTTTGGGGTTACAGTAAATTTTTAGCAAATTGATAAATTTGCAAATAGGAAATGTACAGGTGATGACCAACAACAGGTGTTGTCAACTATATGACAACATTATAGATGTAATTATACATGGTATCTTCTCTTGTTTGTAAATATGTTTTCTTTACCACATTTGGATTATACTAAAATTTCATTAATTTATTCCATATAATTACATATGCTCTGGAAAGATGTCTGTGTCAACCAAATACTACTTATTTCTAATGTTTCTGCTATGATATATAACATACTTATAACATCTCTGATTATGTCTTCAATTAAGAGTGGACATATTTTGACACTTCACACTTATGCAAAGATTCTTGGCACTAAACTTTCTCCAAAGTTTATTCACTTTTTCAAAACTTCTTTATTCCTAGTTGGTTGAAATTATTAAAACAATTTGTGAATAGGAAAAGAGAAAGAACAAATTGTTGTCAGAATGATTCCCGTCTCGGGGGAATGTGATGCTAACTGTGGACTAATTTTGATGGTATATTTGTTCTAGTTAAATGCCCTACAATTAGAAAGTATAGTGATTGGGGGGAAAAATCCAATAGGTACACAGTAATGGGCTGTGGAGGAAGTATTTTCCTCAACATGGATTCAGGACTATGAGTTACTGAACAAGACTCCACAGGCCACTTTGAAGTAGATGCTCAAGATTGTAACTTTTTTTTTTAGGTTTTTTTGGAAACAGGGTCTCGCTTTGTGGTTCAGGCTGACCCTGAGCTCAGCCTCCAACTCACATCACAGCAATCCTCCTGCCTCTGCCTCCCGAGTGCTGGGATTACAGGCGTGAGCCACCACGCCCGGCACTGTAGTATGTGGTAGTGGTTGCTGCTGGGGTGAGTCTCCACACCCAGTATAGTATGTGGTTACCGAGGATCGAACCTAGGTCCTTGCGCTTGCAAGACAGGTGCCGGAACCAGTGAGCTAACTCCCCGGCCCGACTGTAACTTTTTTTTTTGAGACAGGGTCTCGGTGTGTAGTTCAGGCTGGCCCTGAACTCACTATGTAACCCAGGCCAGCCTTGAACTCACAACAATCCCCCTGCCTCTGCCTCCTGAGTGTTGGAATTACAGGCATAAGCCACCATGCCATGCCTGGCACTGTGTATGTGGTTACTGAGGATCAAACTTGGGACCTTGCACTTGCCAGGCAGACACAGGAACCACTGAGCTAAATCCCCAGCCCTTAAGATTATAATTCTGGGGCCGGGGAGTTAGCTCAGTGGTTCCGGCGCCTGTCTTGCAAGCGCAAGGGCCCGGGTTCGATTCCCCGGTAACCACATAACAATACTGGGTGTGGAGACCCACACCGAGCAGCAACCAGTACCACATACCACAGTGCCGGGTGTGGTGGCTCACGCCTGTAATCCCAGCACTCAGGAGGCAGAGGCAGGAGGATTGTGATGTGAGTTGGAGGCTGAGTTCAGGGCCAGCCTGAACCACAAAGCGAGACCCTGTCTCAAAAAACCTAAAAAAAAAAAAAAAAAGATTATAATTCTGATTTATAATACTTCTTGTTGTAGACATCTAAAGTTTATAGTAACACATTTTAATTATTTAGAACTTAGTTTTAAAGATAATAGCAGGTTGAGATGTGATTTCAATAAAGAGAGTTTATTTTCTTATGTCTTTAGTGGGATCTAATTTGAATTTCTTGGTTATTTTCAGGGTGTAATTTTATAAACAAAGTGATCCAAAAGAAAAAAAACTCCATACTTTGAATAATGGTTATTAACTATAAAGTACTACTAACCAGAGCTCAAAGAGGTAAACTTTTCATTATAGAAGAATAACAATTAAAACTCACAGAACTGAGATCACATCAATGACTGTTATAATTGATTTAAACTTTAAATTTCATACTTATGCCTTAGAAGGCCCGAAAAATTGACATTTAGATGGATACTTACCTTTTGAACTAGAAAGAGGACTTCCCTGCTGTCTCCTCTTGGCATCACTGAGAATGTCAATGACTAGTGTGGCAAACTCATGGGCATTAAACCGGGCTAGTTTCTGTCTACCCTAAGGGGGAGAAAATAATGGAAAACATTCCCCATTGTAAAAATACAGGTATAAATAGTCACACCAAACCAGTCAGACTACTAGTAAGACTCCTGTGAAGTTCTTTTAGCACTATCACAGTGGAATCAATCACAGCCATCATCAAATCAAAATAGTAATGTTTTCCAGGAAAACAGCTTCAAACTATGTAGTAAGAAAACTTAACAGTTAAATTTTTACAATGCACATTTATTTCTCTGAACAAAAATGGCTCTAGCGGGGGGTAAGGGAGAGGAGCTGAGTGATGGAGTATTTTCCTTGCATTCACGGGCCCTGTATTACCTAAATAAAATGAAATGGCTCTACCTCACGCTTTTCTTCTAGTAATGATTTCATTTCTTTTTTTTTTTTTTTAAGGTTTTTTTTGAAACAGGGTCTCACTTTGTGGTTCACGCTGACCCTGAGCTCAGGCTCAAACTCACATCACAGCAATCCTCCTGCCTCTGCCTCCTGAGTGCTGGGATTACAGGCGTGAGCCACCACACTCGGCATTGTGGTATGTGGTACTGATTGCTGCTGGGTGTGAGTCTCCACACCCAGTATTGTATGTGGTTACCTAGGATTGAACCCAGGTCCTTGCGCTTGCAAGACAGGCGCCAGAACCACAGAGCTAAATCCCTGGCCCTAATGATTTCATTACTTCTTTGTTTTTTAAAAAAATCTTCCATGTTATGTATTTTCTTTTGATTCACTCTTAATGATTTCATTTTGAAGTAGACTCCATAATGGAAATTAACATAGAAGAAAATTTTTAAATTTTAAGATAAACAAACAATAGTCCAGATGTGGGAACTCTATCCTTATATACAACTGTTAAAAATTAAAACTAAAATACTTTCCTAATTACTCACCCTTTCTCCTCTTGCTCAATATTGAGGCCATTTTTAACACTATTATCAAATACAATGTTTTAATGAAATTCCCTGTACATTAAGCTATTAGAGCATTATTCCAAAGGGAGAAATTTCAATGTAAAAGAATAATTTTTTACACTTCTGAAACTGGTAAACAATTTGCTTTTCTGAAGTCTACAGCCATTTAAAATCCTATGAGAGGGCCGGGGAGTTAGCTCAGTGGTTCCGGCGCCTGTCTTGCAAGCGCAAGGGCCCGGGTTCGATTCCCCGGTAACCACATAACAATACTGGGCGTGGAGACTCACCCCCAGCAGCAACCAGTACCACATACCACAGTGCCGGGCATGGTGGCTCACGCCTGTAATCCCAGCACTCGGGAGGCAGAGGCAGGAGGATTGTGATGTGAGTTGGAGGCTGAGCTCAGGGCCAGCCTGAACCACAAAGCGAGACCCTGTCTCAAAAAAACCTAAAAAAAAAAAAAAAAATCCTATGAGAAAGTCTATTCTGCCACACTGACAGCTTGGGCTATCTTGTTATTTTGCAGTATTTTGTTAATTTGTATCTTAAGATTTTTTTTTTTTTGATTACTTGTAATTTCAATTTTTTTTTCACAAGCCATTTAGATATTTGTTTTGTATTCTTTCCCAGTGATCTATTCACATCTACTCCTATTCTTATCACTGTGAGTTGTGTTTATGTATACATAAAGAATACTAAATTTTAGTTAATCAAATCACTTAAAATACTTGAGCTAAGCATAGGAAACTTAGCAAGACCCTGTCTCAAGTGAAAATGACACAGCATGACATCAGCCATTCCCCCAATACTACTAGTATACTAGTTACTTTTCATACTGAACCACTTGCCTGGTTTCGTGTTGATGAGTACTCAGGATTGACCGGAAGAAAGGGAACGACGGTTGTCTCAGTTACCAGGGTGCTGTGGTTTTGTGTGGCAAGCCAGACTAGCCAGAGGAAAGAGCCAGAGACAATCTCATCACATGTGAGGTGCTACTGCTCTGTTGGGAGGCGCAGCTCACGCGTTACTAGGGAGACTTGGGGAAGCACACTCTGAGGCCAACACACGCAAAGGTACATGTTGACACATGTTATCAGGACATAAGAAACTGGGCAAGTAAAACACTGAGGCTGGCAGCTTGGCACTGCCCCCTGCCAACAGAAGCTTAGTAGATAAAGCCACACATTAAGTCACCTGCATCAGTCTCTCGCCTGTCGACTTCATCGTACACATCCATGGCAAGTTCTTCAAACAAATGATTACTTAGCTGAAAGCAAAAAATATCAGGAACACAAAGGAGCGCAATTAACACAAGGACAGGAGGGGACTGTGATTTATTCTTTTATCTCTAATGTCTTATTCAAAGCTAGGGGCTACTAAACAGCCACTGTCACATACACAGTAACATTTCTAGAATCCTCTAGAAGTATCTGTTTCCCAGAGCAGCTTCCTTGCTCTGTGATATAGAGTTGCTACTGAGAAGTCAACAGGGGCTAACTCGGAAAATCTGAAACACAGTTCCAGCTCTGCTCATAATGGCACCCTGGAAATCTTGTCTGCTTTTGAGAGTATTTGTCAGTTCCCTAAAACATCAGGACTCATACACACCTGGGAGGATAAAGTAAAAACGTGTCCTTTGTGAAGACAAAACATGCTGTGCACAAACACAGGATCCAGATTAGGGCTGGTGTCTACTGCCCTCCTCAGTGGCAGTGCTTACCCCACGGAGCTGAGTCCCTGACAAAGCAAAACCTGACTCAGCAGCACACTGTGTGCTGCCAGCTCATGACACAATCACTACACAGGCAGAGGGGCCTCACCAGCAGGAGCCGGGGACAGGGATGGGGAGGACAAGCAGGTAGGTCTTCCAGCTCAGAGAGGTTAAGAAGCTGCCAGGGTAGCTTGGGTTTTCTCTCTTTACTTTTGCTTCATGAAACTCACCTGGAGATATGCCTCCCCCCCTTTTTTTTTTTGAATCCCAGGGCTTTCCACCAAGGTATGTCCCTAGCAACTACCCCACGTTTTAACTTTGAGACAAGGTTTCCCGGAGTCGCTAAGCTGTGCAGGCTGGGCTCAAAGCTGAGACTCCAGTCTCACCCTTTCAGAGTGCCTGGATCACAGGCACGTACCACACCACGCCACACTGGCTGTGAGCTTTTACCTGACTATTCCCTGCTCACAGATGCTCCATCTATTGTACAGCCAACTATGTGCCCTGAAGCCACAAATGTCCTGGCCCTGTGGGGGCCTTAGGCAACATCCACTCACACACTAACCTCCAGGTATTTTATACAGTAATGTTGCATTAAAATGCTGGCTACAGAGATCTCATGGGAATATGTGAAATGTGTACAACATCTTGTTGGGTAAAAAGCAGAATATAAAGGCCACAATTATGATTTTCAGTTTTTTTTTTTTTTAACAAAGATACATATGAAATAACTGAAAGAAAAAGATACCAAAATACTAAGCTTGAATCCATTGGAGTATATGACTAAGGATGACTCCTCCTTCTCTATTTTCAATTTCTCTAGTGTAGTCAAATTACATTTATAATCAAAAATAAATCCCGAGAGCCAGCTGTGGTGGCACATGGCTATAATTCATCACTCGGCAGACTAAGTTAGGAGGGTCCTAACCTGAAGGCCAGCCTAGGCAACTCGGCCACACCCTAACTCGAAAGTAAAGTAAAAAGGAGTCAGGATGTACCCCAAAGGTAGAGTACTTGCCTACATACCAAGGCACTAGGTTCAATCTCTAGTACAAGAGAAAAACAAAAACAAAATGCCCTTAGAGTCTATTGCTCCATGACTGTGATCCTCACACTCTGAGAGGCTGAGACAAGAGACAAGTTTGAGCTCAGCATAGGAAACTTAGCAAGACCCTGTCTCAAAGAAATAAAATAGCTAGGGATGTAGCTTTGGGTAAAAGCCCTGGGTTCAATCCCCAGTACTGCACTTCGCCAAAAAAAAAAAAAAATCAGTTTCCCCTTTAGGGCCTATAAACTGCTGTCATTATTATTAAAAAGAGTAACAGCAGCTGGCACTAGCCAAGTGCTTACATCCCAGGCACTGTGCTAAGAACATCCTGGTACTTTTACCACTGTCCATTTTGCAGATAAGGGCAATCAAAGCATAGAAGTTAATAGCTTGCCTAAAGTCACAAAGCTGGTAAGTGATGGACCCAAGATTCAGGTTCTGAGATTCAGGTTTTTGGAGGATTTTTTAGGGGTTTTTTTTGTTTTGTTTTTGAGTCAAAGTCTCTCTGTAGTTCAGGCTGCCCTTGAACTCACAATGTAGCCCAGGCTAGCCTTGAACTCTCAAAATCCTCTTGCCTCTGCCTCCCAAGTGTGAGGATCACAGGTGTGAGTCACCACACCTAGCCTGAGATTCAGGTTTACCCACATGTTAAAATTTACTAATTCAAGGACCACAAGGATCTCTCTTAACTTTTCATTAGGGAGGGAAGGGGCAGAGAAAAAAGGAGAGGAAGAAAGAGGTGGAAATAGGAAAAGGAAGGAGAAAGAAGGAAAGAAAGGAGGAAAGGAAAAAGGGAAGGAGGGAGGGAAGAAAGGGGAGGAGGAAGACATTAGGGGTAAATTGCCAACCTGGCACCGTAAGAGCAGCCACCTACAAAGAGATTACAGGGGCAAGGGAGTCAACAGGCCAAAACCAGTAGTTCCAGTCTGCGGTCCTGTTGTACCATGTCCTCCCCTCCCTAGGCCATACACCAAGGCACATGAAGACCAAAGTGCTGGGCAGGGTCACGAGATGAACCTGACTAGTCTGACCCAGAGCCCTACATCTTAAAAGCTGTGCTGAACTCTGCCATGTATTTAAACTACATGCTAGACATAAGACATCACCACTGCCTTCGGGCAGCTTTCAGACTAACAGTGTAGGAGAGTCAAAGGGAGTCTGGGTTTAATGCAGGATTAATTCATTTATAATACAAGCTAATTTACATGAGTAATTAATCAGAAACCACATAGCAGTTTGTGCTAACTCCAAAGCCTATTCATCTATCACCTTACCATACAGTAGTTAATTTAAGAAACACACAGACACACAAAATCATAGATATAGAACACAGAGACGCCAAACAAATTGCATAAAATACATTTATTTCATAATACAGTTAGTTACTAGAAAGGATAAATTCATTTTGTGTAATACTGAATATTATATGAAATTCTAGAAACGGTTCTTCTGCAAAATGGGGAATAAGAAAGAAAGTCATGATGTAGGGAAGCAGCAGTTTCAGAGCTATGCCTTGGAAAAGCTGCTACCTACACTGTGAATGTGGTCAGACCTCAGCTCCCTAAGTGAGAAAAGTCACAGAAACTGGACATGGCACTCAGATAAGAAAGGACTCCCGGAGAGGACTGAAGGCATCAGCCCTGGGCCTCAGTGTTAGTTCATAAAGAAACACCTCAACACAAACACTGGGAACCAGAAGACCAGCTCTGAAAGGTAATTTCGATAATGCCCTCAAAGGTTACACAAACAAGCTACAAGTCTTGGTTCTGATGCAGAGGACAATAAGAAGAGTTAAGGACAGTAAGTAATCTGGTGGCTAAAATGGCTGGGAAGCACCCTGGTGAGGTATATGATGGGATTGGACAAAAGAAAATGTTTGCCACAGAAGCCCATTTCCGGAGCACTAAGGCTGAAGTGGAAAGGTGGCAAGATGCACAGGTTACACTAAGGAGGCAGCCTGCAGGATGGGGAAGATACTCAGCACATATATGAGTCTGGATTGCCAGCTTTTAAAACCGTAAATTTGAAGAGCTCTGAGGAATGGCATACAATGGGTGAGTGAGTCTTAACTGTGACAGGGAGTCAATCTTCAGACTCATCAGCCTTGATCACTCCCTAGCGTCCTGGGTGGTCACAGAAAGTAACCCCAAGGAAGCGTACCCCACTTGCTCATCCACACTTAGAGAAAGCATTTCCTACCGTCATAGACACTCTTCACTTTTAACATGACAAAGAAATATGGGATCATCTGAAGTAGGGCAGAACTTGACATATTAAACTTAATAGTGCTTTCATTCTCCATTGCTACATACTCAACAGTCTGCTTCTAATTTAACATCTCAAAGTTTGAAATAAAATCGTCTGACACAATAGTAACTAGAACTGAGAAAGGTACCACCAGGATATACTGAGTCCCATCCTGGGGTTCACAGTAAAAAGAGATACTCACAGATTGAAGTTTCTTCTTAGCAGCTTTTGCCAATTCAGACAAATCCAGGCTGCTAAGAAAATGTACAAAATGCATAAGCAAATCAATAAACACACTGATGAGCTCTGCAGATAACTGAGACACACAAGGGATGAAAGCATCAGTTACGGTCTAGGGACATTATCTGAATCAGGCATTCCCTAGCCACAGAGACTCAGTGGGTAAAGGACACAATCTGGCCAAAGTGACTCGTAGAAATACAACAATCAAATCAAAAAACATCACTCACCATCTAAAATGACAGAATTTATTGCCAGGTGAACCTCTGCGGCCTTATGTAAGGAGTCACAATTTTTTAAGTATTAAAAGAACTAATCAAGGGGCTAAGGATGTCACACAGAGGTAGCATGCTTGCCTAACGTGGATGAGAGACCCTGGGCTCTATCCCAGCAATGAGGGCAGGGGGTGAGAGGAGAAAATAAGATAAAGGAAAAGTGTGAAAAGCCAGGATGGCAACTGCACCTGGGAGAGCAGTTAATCATTTCATCAGCTTTGGACAGTATCGGTGCAAACCTAACTAGCTAAATAGGCTTTAAGCTTCACTCCTACAGCAATGAATGCATCCATCATATAAACTGGGGTCAACAAATTACAGCCTTATTTTTGTTCAGCGAACGAGCTAAGAATGGTTTCCATGTTTTCAAATGATTGGGAGAGGGAGAATTGTGATTCAGGGAGAAAAAAATAATATTTTACTAGGTGTGAAAATTACATAAAGATTTAAATTCCTGTGTCCATAAAATAATATTTCATGAAGTGTCAAAAGTTATATAAAATTCAAATTTCAGCATCCAGAAATTTTTATTCGGATTTTATTGGAATAAATATGCCCATGCATTTACATGATGTCCAGGGATGATTCATCTATAATGGGAGACAGACGCTATATGGCCCACAAACCTGAAACATTTATGACCTAGCCCTTGACAAAAAAAAATTTGCCAACCATGTTTACAGACAAAGAGTATAATCTCTATGATACAAAAATATTTTGTGAATATAACCTAGTCTACAATATACTCCCCAACAGGCTAACATAATGACCATATCACTGACTCCAATTTCCTTATTAATTGGTTACTTGTGCTCTTTCAAATTTAAGTTTTATATGGTTTACTTACAGCCGTCTTATTCCAAATTGTACAGCCATAAAAGAGAAAAATGTATGGGCTTTGTTAAACAAACTATAATACATTTAAACACTATACAACCAGGGAAATACTGGGAACAGGTAAAATTGATTGGTATCTCCATGGCTTACCTGTCTGCCATTTGAGGTATTATAAAGTGCTGTCCATTTTTGTGATCTGGAACAGAAACCATATATATTGATAAAGATCTATTGAGGAACACCACTATTATTGTCTCAATTTAAGTTCATCAATTTCTGTTTTTCTACAACTATGAATCACACGGGGAACACAAATTGTTAAACTGGCTACAAATTCCCAAATACATGAGCAATATTTAGAATCACATAGCTATTTTCTTCTGGCACAAAGATCCAGATATCATTCAGAAGACCTTTGCTTATCCAAGCCTTATGATTAGGTCACCCCAGAATAACTGGTTATCTTCAGCCATGGAAGAAATGTTCAGGTGGCTGAATTAGCTTTTGATATTATATGCAAGAACTTTTGATACTATATATAAGAACTTTAATACAACATCAAAAGTACTTTCTTTCGGGGCCGGGGAGTTAGCTCAGTGGTTCCGGCGCCTGTCTCGAAGGTGCAAGGACCCGGGTTCGATTCCCCGGTAACCACATAACAATACTGGGTGTGGAGACCCACACCCAGCAGCAACCAGTACCACATACCACAGTGCCGGGCGTGGTGGCTCACGCCTGTAATCCCAGCACTCGGGAGGCAGAGGCAGGAGGATTGTGATGTGAGTTGGAGGCTGAGCTCAGGGCCAGCCTGAACCAC
>PVIR01009784.1:0-51820 GCA_004026965.1 Petromus typicus | reverse complement strand
CACACACACACACACATATATATTTGTATATATATGTGAATATATATTTGTATATATATGTGTATATATATATTTGTGTATATGTGTATATATATTTGTATATATGTATATATATTTGTATATATGTATATATATTTTTATATATGTATATATATTTGCATATATGTATATACAAATATATATATTTGTGTATATATATACATATACATACATATGGGGAATATGTACAACATCCCACAGGGAACGCAAATATTATGTGCTGTAAATATGCCCTAATAAAGAAAATTAATCTGGAAAAATATATTGTATTTTATTTAAAAAATTTCTTCCAGTAAAAGACACATCGACATTAACTCCACTTGAAATATGTCACCTCATACTGCATACATTTATTCCATCAGTCTCATCTCTTTCTGAAGCAGTTCTGAAAGTCTATTTTCATGCCTAATAAGGGGTGATGAAAACACAGTGAATGCCATTGCTAAGCACCAGCCAATAGGAGGGCAAGCTCATAAAACATCACCAGGTGTCCTCACCCACCCTATTCACTGGAAATGACACCACGTGACTCGTAGCTCTTTCCCAAGGTCAGAATGACCATGAAGTGGGGTTTTTTTGTTTGTTTGTTTTTGTTTTTTGGTTTTTTGGGTTTTTTTGAGATAGGGTCTCGCTTTGTGGTTCAGGCTGGCCCTGAGCTCAGCCTCCAACTCACATCACAGCAATCCTCCTGCCTCTGCCTCCCGAGTGCTGGGATGACAGGCGTGAGCCACCACGCCCGGCACTATGGTATGTGGTACTGGTTGCTGCTGGGTGTGGGTCTCCACGCCCAGTATTGTTATGTGGTTACCGGGGAATCGAACCTGGGTCCTTGCGCTTGCGAGACAGGCGCCGGAACCACTGAGCTAACTCCCCGGCCCCTGTTAACAATTTTTAAAAATGTAAACGTTCACTGTATTTGCTGATCATACCTCACATGTGAGCCCTAAATACCAGCATAGGAAAGAAGCTCAGCTTCTACACGGCAAGGATAACAATATACTACAAGGGAAAGCAACTACACAGGAGGCCATGAGCACGCTCAGTTGTGCTAGTGATCATAGATCATAGTGATCATAGACGGATGGGTAGACGGTAGGACAGGACAGAGTGGGGTGGAACACGACTTTCATACAAAGCCGAGGAAATGTCTCTATGAATTCCTTTGGCTGCTTTCATGGTCACATTGGGGGAGACTTTGAGGTATGTGTAGGGATATATAATTCTGTGGAGGTTCTGCAATATTAGTCTCAGGACTTAAATTTTCAGATCTTTTTTTTTTTTTATGCTAAAGAAAATTACCTTGGAGTAAGCAAGGCAAGAAACAAAATTCTAGGGACAATGAATCATGTCAGCAACCAGCAATTCCACCTCCAGTGGAGGCCCCTGTGGGGAAAGTGTGCACTGGCTACCTGGGGGTGTGAGAAACGGCAGCTTGGTGTCCTCCGGATGTCCCAAGGCCACCATTTGAGAGGGTGTGAGATATTTCTGTGCTAATAATTTTGGGGATAAGAGTTTGGAATAACCATGTTACAAACTCGCTCTGGATAGAAATAGGAAGAAATTGAATTATTTGTTCGTCAGTTTTTCTGCAATAAAAAGTACCTTCAACCTCACTCTGCTTTTAAATGATAAGGCAGACACATCAAAGGGAGAAGGAGGAAGAGCATGTGGCGACAGTAATGACCTGAGGCTGAGACCGCTTCTTGCATTCTTGAGGCCCACATCTGCAGTCTCAAGTCGCCCAGCTAGGACGGCGGCCGAAAATCAAGGCCCAGTGGACCTGGCACCTATCAGGATGAGTTGTGAGTCTCTTTCCGGAATGTTCTATTGCACAGGAAAGGCTTGGGAGCAGTGGAGAATGGTCCAGGGAGCCTGAAGTCATTGAATTAATTGTTGAAACTACACCCCTGAGATTCCTTGGCTCTCAGGTGAGCTAATTTGACATCTCATAGAAAGGTTTACAGAGGAGAAACCTTGAACTGGGAAGGTTAATGGATCAGCTGTGCTCAATGTTTGCTGAGTGGAACAAGGCCAGACAGTATTAACGCTTCCTATATGCCAAATGTTTATAAAAATGGAAACTGAAGCAGGAGGATCACAAGTTCAAGCCCAGTGTGAGCAACTCAGTGAGACCCTATCCCAAAATTTAAAAGAATTTAAAAATGGCTGGAAATATAGTTCAGTGTGCAATGCCCAATACCAACCCCCCACATACACATATTACTGCTATAACTTGGAACTGAAATGTTCGCAAAGCCCATGTGATACAGGCTTGGTCTCCACCTCACTCATAGTGCTTCTGGGAAAAGGTGGAACCCTTAAGACATAGCACCTCACTGGAAGATGATTAAGTCTTTCAGCCAGCCTCCTCTTCTTTCCAAGTTGAGATTTATTATTTATTTGTTTGATAAATTCTGTGGCTCCCCCGAATTCAAGAGTGTCCCCTAATCTTGGATCAGGCACGCGGAGAGGTGGTACGCTGGTGGCAACTGGGAGATGCTGCCCTGAGTTTCCTTTGCCCCTGCACCTCTGTCATCAGCTGGCCTCCTCCAGGAAGAAATGATGTCTACGCGGCCAGCAAAAAGGGCAAAACACTCTATTTACAGTGTAAGTACCTTCTCTACTACACTTTCAAGCTCTCTAGAATTTTGAAATTTTCATATCAAAAAGAAATAAGATACTGAGAAGGTGCCTGATACATACAGGTATTCCGTCCGGAAGATGAAAACATCAGCCAGTTTGCTGTGATTGCTGATGAGGTCAGCAGAACAGTCAGAGAGGAGGGGCTGGGAACACCCAGGCAGGTCTGCACCAGGAGGGACCGCCCGCTGGTGGGTACCGTGACCAGGGTCCTACGCGGGTGCTACAGCAGAGGGCCGGGGCTACCACCCAGGACAGAGGCTCTCAACAAGTGAGAAGGTGCTGGAGCCTGGGCCAGAACAGGGGCTTCAAACTCCTGGCTCTGCTTTTTTCCCTGCATAACATAAATGTGTGGAACGTCCTGTTCCGGAGCCCTGGAGGTCACATCAGAGGAGCCCTCTTGCTGTGTGACTTTTGGTAAAACACGAAGCCTCTCTGAGCTCGGATCCCGAGCTGTCTGGCTTTGTCGCTGTTCTGTCAGGATAGTGGAGCAGGTCAGAGATAGCAGGAGAAAGTGCACTGCCTGGCCTCCCAGAGCTCGAGGACAGCAGGCGCAGCAGCAGGAGGGCGATCAAAAGGGCCCGAGCTGAAGGCGACAGGTGCAGAGGGGCATGTGGCCCTTCCAGAGGACACGCGGGAACGTCAGTTCCACTTAGAAATATATTTTCAAAGGAAGATTTCGGTGTCTTTTTAAAAGCTACAATCTTTCAACACTTTGCCGGGAGCCACACCTCAAGAATTTAGAATTCTCCTTTAAGATGGTCACCTCTGGTGCTGCACTTGTAAAGTGCATCATCAGGAGCTCTGCACTGCTAAGGAGGCTACCCAAGGTCAGTGACAAAGATCTGCAGCCCCCTCTGTGGTTGCTGCCCTGGCCAACTTAAAATTAACTCTGAGATGGCTTGCTCCTGAGGAAGTGGGCTAAATGACCTATGTCCCCAAGGTGTGCATGTTAATAATTCAGTTAAACAAGAATGCCATGTTGCGAGACTGATTGTGTTTACTCTCCATACTGTGACTTGTGAGATAATTAAGTAACATGGCACAACTCCTGTTCTTTCCTGATGGGTTAGCGACTGTGTCAGAATATATGACGTATAGCTGTGGTTAGGTTAAAGTCCTAAGGAAGTATTAACCCAGATAGAATATAGATAGGAATCTTTAAAGAACTAAAAATTGGTTACCGCGGTTGCTGTATTTGCTTGATCCTTTGAAATATCCTGTAATTATTAATCTTTGCTCATGATTGATGAAGTCATTTAACAGACCTAGTTTTTAGGGTATAAAAGAGACCTGAGAAATAAACGCGGCGCTCACTCGATATTGACGGATGAGCCCTTTCAAGCCCCGTGTTTTTCTTATCCTAACCCCTCCGGCTCGAGGACCCCGTTGCTCTGCCAGGCTGGCCCCGGCAACATCTAAGCTTAGGAGTTGTTATACTTTGTATCTAGGTATCACACAAGGTCCTCCTGCGCTTACAGGCTGGGCTTTGGGGAGGTGATTGAATTATGGGCATTTATGGCCCCCTACGGTTAGGAGGCGGGGTCTGTAGAAGAACCGCCTACTGAGGCGTGGCCTGGAATGCTCCTCCCCCAGCTCCTCCCTCCTGTCTGCTTCCAGTCCCCCACGCGGTGAGCAGCTGTCCTCTGGCAGGCCCCTCTGCCATGTCGCCCTGCCTCGGAGTGAGCTGACTGGGCTGAAACCTCTACATACTGTGAGCCAGTATGAACTTGAAATTGTGGCTATTAAGGCCGGGGATTTAGCTCAGTGGTCCTGGCGTCTGTCTTGCAAGCGCAAGGACTCGGGTTCGATCCGGGTAACCACATACAATACTGAGTGTGGAGACTCACCCCAGCAGCAATCAGTACCACATCCCACAGTGCCGGGCGTGGTGGCTCAGACCTGTCATCCCAGCACTCGGGAGGCAGAGGCAGGAGGATTGCTGTGATGTGAGTCTGAGGCTGAGCTCAGGGCCAGCCTGAACCACAAAGTGAGACCCTGTCTCAAAAAAAAAAAAAAAAAAAAAGAAAGAAACTGTGGCTGTTAGGTACTGGGTCTCCACAAAAAGGAGACTAAGGTAGTGTTGTAGGTTCAAGGTTAACTAAGCTTTCCTGCCAGGTGCTGGGCAGCCTCTGTCCAAGCCAAGAGCGCGTGGTCAGCGTCTACACAGGGACCGAGGCCCACGCCCAGCGGTTTCCGCACAGCGTGGGGGAACCAGCCACGGCACCGCGCTGGAGCCCCGCGGTGCTCCGGACACTACCTGTGTCCGCGCGGGCCGGGCGTGAGAAGCCAGCCCCGCGGGGGGAACCGAGGCGGTGGCACTTTTCAAAGAAGAGAACTAGACAAGGACATTAGGTGGCCACACGGTTAGTGTGGCTGTCACCCGGTCCTGGTTAGCTCTCTGGAGAAGGAGAGGTGGCAGGACGAGCCTGGCTCCTGGCTCTCGCCAGCTTCCCGCTTCACACGAGATTTTCTCACGTGGTCTCCCCAGTCGTGAGTGTCGGCCACCCACCAGGAACCCGACCGACCGAGCTGCCCGATCTCAGACTTCCAGCCTCGAAAACTATGAGCTAAATAAACTTCTTTTCTTTACAAACCACTCAGCCTCATGTTTTTTGTTACAATCACAGGGAAAGGAGTCACAAAATCCCTGTTTTACGGATGAGGACATTGGGGGCCGGGACTCGCCCAAAGACACGCAGCCACAAGAGTCTGACACTCACGCCATTAAAATATGTCCTCAGCCTCCGCCGCAGGAGAGCAGTGGGAAGCCTCTCTCTACCACGTCATTCAGAGCACACAACAACCAGAATTTCGCGTCTTTCTTCATGTTTGCCTGCCTGTGCCTTTCTCCCCACCTCCATCCACTGCAAAACACACACCCAAGACAGCAGGGCCATGGAGTTGTTTTACAGAAACAGCGCAGGAAACTCAGGAGTAGAACATTTGCTTTATGTGCAAAGCCCTGAGTTCAGCCTTCAGCCTCCTCCTCCCACCAGAGAAACAGAACAAAACAAAAACAACATAGGGATGGCGTGTAGGAAATGGGAGTTTCCAATGACCTGCACCGAGAGCTCGGGGCTGGACCCAACCTTTGGGTGGCTGTGTGTCACTGTTACTCTCGGGCTGAGGCGAGGGCCTGGCTCCTGTGGGGTGGGGTACCCATCGCCTGCCCTAGAGGCAGGACTGAGGTGCGTTCCAGCAAGTCCTGCTGTGCTAAGGTCCTGGGGAAGGAGGGTCTGAGTTTCAGGTTTTCTTTCTTGCATGAACAGAGGTCCTTGTGGTGGTCACCTCTGACCCCTCCTTGTACAGACTGGGAAACTGAGGCTCAAAGAGGAAAAGCACCAAGGTAAGATCCAGACCTGGGTCTCTCGACTCCTGACCCTACGGCTGTGTCTGCAAACTACAGTAGGACTAAAACTCCACCAGCTGCGGCAGGCTGCTCGGAGCCTTCCCAAAACACATCTCCATCTGCCCGCTGAGACCCCGGGGTAGGCTTCGGGGCTGGGGCTGTGCCACCACCAGGACGGAGCAGGTCATCGATTAGGAGCCAGAATTCTGGAGATTCTGAGACAGCAGTCAAAGTGGCATCGGGAGGCCCTAGGAATTTGGAATGGATTTCCAGAAAGCGTGAAGGCACAAGCAGGCGATGACACTCGTGAGTGGCAATGTGTGAGACAGGCAGAGGGAGACACGGGGCGGCATGCACAAGGACACACGGATGGACGGACCACACAAGGTGCTGGTGCAGAGCCAGGAGCGGCGAGGTGGGGATTGGAGAAGAAAAGCTTACTTCAGTAGTTTGATATTACACATTATCAGCTCCTTCCAGTTAACAAAAATCATAGCAACCTCTTTCTCTGTCAGCAGCTCAGACTCCATCAGGGGTTTCTGAAAGATCTACAGTGCAGAAAACGGAGCGTTCAGAAAGCAGACAGTTAGCTCAAAATCCACGCTTGCACGCACCAGTCGGTTTAGAGCGAGGGAAAGGGCTGGGGCGTGGCTGGAGCCCGCCTTCTGGCTGGGGACTGTGGGGGAGGGAGGTCCCCTCCAGGACTGTTATCTTCCAGGGCAGAGAAGACAGGCAAGTCTCTGGAGGATGGGTCCTAGCTCTCTGTAGTAAGAAGTTGGGGCTGGTACAATGTCACAGAGGACAACAGGGCTGTCACCTCCCACCTAAGTTGACATTAGGGATGAGCCTGTGGCATCGCCTGCCTCTAACAAGCAGGAGCTTCTCACAGCTTTGCAGTGAGAACACCCCGGGTCCTCATTCCTGCTGAGCCACGGTGTAGGTTGAACTGTGTCCCCCAAAGCTGTTCCCCTGCTTACAAGGTGTGTCTTATCTGCTGTCTCAGGAGACAGGGACTCTTTGGAAAGCTGTGGAGGGCTGGGGAAAACAGCCCATCTTTGAAGTACACTTGGTCCCCAGGAGCCCAGTTCCACCTGCATCCTTACACAGGTGCTGAGTCAGGCAGATTCACAGGTAACCTGTCTCCTCTCTAAAAGGGTGACACTCACACCCCGGAGAGCCTGCACTGATGTGTAATAGCAGACAGTGTCTTGAGCCGCCCTTCTGAAGGTGCGCCAGTCCCCGTGTGTTAACGGTGGCTTGTGAGACAGGAGCCCAACCTGTAACTCTCCCACCACCGGGTACCCCGGCAGTGTCTCTCGTGGGTGTTAGGACTATCCAGCAAGATGATTTCACAGCCTTTGGTGGGATAGAGGCGGTTTCCAAACCATCCAGAGACTTTTCTAACTGTGAGTGACCGTCAGGTCCAGCTCCGCAGGTCTATTTCCCAACACGCTGACTCCCGTGTTAGCTGGAAGCTTGCTTTTTCAGCAGCCCTAATCCACATCACCCCATTTTTCTGGAGAGGGCAGATAAGCCCCCTCAATGGCTACCAGGGGGACAGAGCAGATGAAGCATCATCCCAGGCCAGCAGGGCTCATGGAGAAAGCACTCTTGTGCTCAGGGACAGAGGGAACAGCTGGGAACATCCGAAAGCTGGTCTCTGCTTCCAGGCGCCAACACGAGGGCCAGGGACAGGGCATGACCAGCTCTACGGCACCAGCGAGTTAGCAGCTGAGCTGCAACTGCCGAGAGGCACCGTCCCACCTCACCGCCCACACATCCCTCCCACAGTTCCTCTGCCACCCAGGTGCCCACTGGCAGAGCAGAGCTCTGCCCCTCTGTGGGTGTGACCCAGAGCTGGGCCTGAGAACATGGCCGTCTCTTCTCAAGACCTCCTGTCTCTCTGCAGCCACGTGTGTCCCTAACACAGTCATCTGAGGCCAGCCCGGCCTCTCCCTGTCTCCTGCAGCCCCTGCCCCCGGCCACCCATAGCTGCTGTTACCTCCGTGACCAGCTGCAGGTCGTTCACATAGTTCTCCTCGGTGACAATGAGCTCGTGGATATATCCCTGTCGTTTTCTCTCAGTTGGGGTCAACATATCCAGGAGATGTAAGTCTGAACACCCTGAAAGACAAAAGCATTGGGGACAGTAAGTTCAGGTCCAGGGACATCACAGCTTCGCAGTGAGAACACCCCAGGTCCTCATTCCAGCTGAGCCACGGTGTAGGTTGAACTGTGTCCCCCAAAGCTGTACCAAAGCCCTAAATGCTCATACCTGTAAACGAGACCTGGTTTGGAATTAGGCTCACTGGGTTTAACAAAAATCATAGACATGAGGGTGGGCCACGATCCAACACGGCGATGAGGACAGACACAGAAAAATGTAACGACAGAAACCGAGATCAGCATGAATCAGCTATAAGCCAAGGAATACCAGCGATGGCCAGAAACGGGAAAGGTGACACAAGAGGCCAGAACAGACCCTCCCAGAGCGCTCAGAGGAGCATGACCCTGACACACCTTTATTTTATGCTCCTGGGCTCCAGAACTATGAGACAATAAATCCCAGCTGTTTTGTTTTTTGTTTGTTTGTTTGTTTGTTTTTGGAGACAATGTCTAGCTTTGCAGTTCAGACTGGTCCTGAACTCAGCTTTGAACTCAGCAATCCTCCTGCCTCTGCTCCCAAGTGCTGGGATTACAGGCGTGAGCCTCCATGTCCTGGCACTGTAGTATATGGTACTGATTGCTGGTGGGCATGAGTCTCCAAACCCGGTAATGTTGAATGTGGTTAATGGGGATCAAACCCAGGTACTAACAAGGCAGGCACTGGAACCACTGAGCTAAATCCCTGGCCCAAATCCCAGCTGTTTTAAACCACCAAGTTTGTCATCTGTCACAGCAGCCCTGGAAATGAATACAGGCATTGCTTCATTCAACGAATGGAAATGTCAAAAGACTTGGTAACAACTGGCTACCATTTCCCTGCTTTCCACTGATACCTGCCCTTCATTCTTTGCTATGATATTAGCATTGTTCCCCTCATACAGAGGAGGAAATCGGGGCTCGGAGAAGGAGATTCACCTCAGATCTCAGCTCGGCAGGGCTGAAGGCTGACGAGTCCAACCCTGAGGCCAGGCTCTACCCTGGACCGTTATGTCAGCTCCGAGCCCCCGGAGGGCACACGTTTATCCTGACGTTGGTTTTGAAGAAAGTTTATCATGAGCATGCCCTGTGCAGGACTTGACACACCTCTCCAGGCCAGTGCTCCCCTCCATTTCCTTTTATTAGGGATTTTTTATTTAACTGCACAAACCTGATTTGTAAAACAGACTAGGAAGTGTCCCAGATGTAAGCAGGGCTGAGTCCCATCCATTTTCATTTCTCATCCTTCCTGCTTCCCACAAGGGGGCGCGAGAGAGCAAGTGCGACCTCCTTTGCCCGAAACCAGCAGTTCTCAGTGAGGACCTCAGCCTTGCGGGGTCCGCGTTCCCTTTGGGTGGGTTCGAGCTGTGTATGACCAAACTCCTGGCTGACTCCTCAGGGTGAGGCCCAGAAATGTGTGATTCAACGAGCTCTCTCTCCAGGTGAGATTTTAAAGTTTGCGAAAGTTTGAGAAGGCCGCTCTGGGCAGCCAGGAATTGTTTGAGATTCCATCTCCTTCCCCCAGGGCGTTCTCTGGGCTCATGACTGTACTGGTCTAAACGCGGGAACTTTCTGCAAAAAGAATGATCCCTCCCGGGCACATGACCTCATGGATTCTCGGCAAATGCTTCAGCTGCTCCAGAGACTAGCTCTAGGGTTGCCAACCCTGATTCTGTTCCCTCTCCTTGCCAGAAGCGCTCTTGTTGAGACAGGAACGTCTCAGGACAGGCAGTAGGTTGCCGGGAAAGCAGCGGGGGAGCCATCCTTGAGTTAACACCCTGCCGTGCTTCCATTTTGGACCTCACTGGAAGGGCCGCCGGGCAGGGCGGGCCGGCCTCCCTGGGCAGCAGGGTGAGCGCGAACCTTCGCACAGAACATAGCGGATCCGGCCTGCGCTCAGCCCAGCCCAGCTCCCCTGGCGCGCTTCTTCCTGCCCTGCGGCGCTGATCATCTTTGCTGACCGCAGCCACCTCAGCAGCGAGTTCTCAGGTGAAATTCCCAGGACTCTGGCCATTTCTTGTTCAGAGGCCAAATCCAGGCCTCGCGTCGGAGCTGCCGCTGTGGAAGAGGAGGACAGCTCCGCACGGACTCTGTGGACGCCAGCGCTGCCCAGGGGAATGGCTGCTCCCTCTCCCGGCCGCCGCCTTCCGTGAGGTTTTCGAGACTGCCCCTCTGCAGGAATTAGCTAGCACACTGGCGCGAGAGGCAGTCTGAATCCACAGCGGAGACACTTCACGGCAGGGTTCATAGTGAGGCAGCATCGGCAGGTGGTGGACCTTTGTTGGACCAGCCGCCTGAGTGCCCCTTCAGGTCACAGTTCCCTTGGAGAAGACTGGCACGCTCTGAGTTCTTGCCTCAGCACACGTATGCGCACCACACACACACCACACGTGTGCGTTGTACATGCCATCTCAGCGGGTTCAAAGGCCCTCCTGGAGCCTGCTCATAGAGCTCATTCATTCACTAAACAAACGTCCCTAGACACACAGGGGGTTCGGGGGGTGCTGCACCCCTACTGCATGGGCTGAGAGTGTATCCTTGTTCTCATTTGCCAGGCTGGACCTCGACTGGTAAATGACCTGCGATGTACAGGATACAGAACTGCCCACCTCACCTGCCGGAGACCCGTAGGAGAGAGCTGGACACGCTAGAGTAGAAACTGACCACCAGCTCAGAGCTACACTCCGCAGCAAGGCGGTGCAGGGGTGCGGACACCCTGGAGTGGCTGAGGGGCCAGACCGTCAGGAAAGTGACACTCGCCTCGGATGTCAGTTCTTCCGGGTCTCAGCTTCTATATGGAATAAGTTCCAAGGAAGCTCAGTGCCAGAGGAATTATAGAAGGCTCAGGTAGATTAGCTGGAAGTCCCAGGTGCCCAGGCCCAGTCTGGATGGATCCGATGGCTTCTGTGTGCCCATCTGCTCCTGCCTTGTGGTCATGGTACCCAGTGGCTGTGAGGTCGCAGGGTGCTGGGTGGGTCTGGGCTGCCAGCCTGCGTGGAGACAGGAGCCTCTGCAGGCTCTCCCGCGTCCAGAACCCAACTAAAGGCCAAGATTCCACGGAGAGATATCCCCACAGTGCACACCACTCATGAAAGCTTGATCTTCCAGCCACAAAACTGACCTACGGGATGGTGTCTAACAGATTCTTGCCAGATCAAGAGAACCACAATAGAGTTGAAAAAGGCATTTTTGAACCCCAAAATAGCCTTCATTTGAAAATGTAATATTTAGAAAAATAAGTAAAAAAAAAAAAACCTCTCCATTATTCAAAGCAGGATAAATGGAAAAAACATTTAAATACTAAATTTTTTATTAGGGGTGGAGGGATGTGGGCTTCCTCTCCCTTGAGTACCCGGGTAAACATGGCGCGTTGCCCTCTTGCCAGTGAAAAACGAGAGGATAAGGGTGGCGAAGGATTTTCTGCATACAGGCGGGAGGGATGAGGGGAGACCGGTAACTAAAACCCCCTCACAGCTGAAATAATATTACCAATGACTCCGAGCAGTTAAAAATGTTCCCTCATTACAAGCCATACAAAGTGCCTCATCTATGTCTAAATTTTGTATGATTTTCTTAAACACACTTACAAAAGAGAGCAAGCTCTGACCCCTCTTTGGAAGAGCTGAAGAAAGGGGTGCTGAGAAAAAGCATAGGAAAATCTTCCCCCAGGAAAGCTGTCTTGTCCCCTTTGTCCATTATTTGTGTCATGGAGAAAATTAATCTTTTTAGTACAAAAAATGTAAAAAAAAAAAAAAAAAAAAACCCAAAAAAACCACGTAGGGTAAAAAGTGGCTGTAAGTCCTCTCTTTGCTTCTAATTATTCTCTTTCCCAACAAAAAACTTAATACTGAGGCTGGGCGTGGTTTGTGGTAGGGAAGGTGAGGCCACGATGGTGGGGTGCGGACACCAACATGGCGCTGCAGGAGACAAGGGGCAGGTAGGAAAGGGCCTTTTTCCCGGGGTCGTGGTGGTAACTCAAGCCTCTGGAGACAAAAGTGGACAGAGGAGGAAGGAGAACAAAGCTGGGAGCCTTGGGCAGCGGCTTCCGCCTCCAGGGAAAGGTGCATGATGTCTACTGGGGCATTCAGCTCTGCTCCTCTTGCTACATGGCCCGAGGTCAGCATCTGCGGAATCCTGGGCGACCTGGCCCTGCTGCTGGAGTCTGGAGGGCCGCTCATGGGACGCCACGGCCGCAGTCTCTCCTCATGTGAACCCGCACTGCCCAGTGTCATACTGAATCCCCCCCAGAAAAAGAACCTCCCTATGCCCCTTCGACGCCGTGGGCAGTGGGCAGTGTGGAGTGGAGGGCCGGGTGTCGCCGAGGAAAAGCAGTGGAGTCCAGATGGAGCTTGCCCAGGTCAAGCTCCGCCCCTCAGCTGAGGTCCTAAAACCCCGCCCCCTCCAGCCAGGAAGCTGTGCTCCTGCCGGGAGCCGAGTCTGCGCCGGAACCGGGGCTGGGCAGGGGTGAGGCGGCCGGGTCTTCACCCTGCGGGCACCCATGAGCCACCAGCGGGTCGGGCACCTCTGGCTGACTTCCACCTTCATCGAGTAGCGGGTGCCTCTCAAAGGGCATCGCCGGAAGTTGTCACCAGTTCTCAGATGAGCTGCAAACCTTAAGATTTGATTTTTATGGGGGCTGGAGCAGCTGGTGGGCATGGCAGACTATGAGGAGAGGTGACAGATGCCACTCAGTGGCACCAAAGACCGTTAGGCCACGTCTCCGTGAGACCCGGCATCCCTCTGTGGCCTGTCCAGACCCACAGAGCGGGGTGACGCACCCTGCCCTGACTCAGAGCTTGCGAGTGCCAGTGTGGCTTCCAGATAAGCTTGATTTCTCCCAGGAAGGGCAGTGCCGTCTTCATGGTTGCCAGGCAGTATAATGACTGCTGAGAAGTGATGAAAAATTCATCCAGAAATAAATCATCTCTTTATTTGCCATCCATACAAATGTGGGGGTAGCATTTATGGCCTTGTAACTGACGCACGGATCCCTGGCTCAGGCATCAGGCCCTTTCCGGTGTGCATTTTTTAGCTCGTGCTTGACTCCGTTCATGTCACCGCCCATGTTTTTTCTTTCTTCCTAAATTCCTGCTTTCGATGTGCCTTCGCCTGCAGGACCCCAGGTATCTTTAGTAGCTGCCATAAATAAATCCTTTGGGTACACAGGCGAATGAAGGTGTCATACGGAGGAGCACATTCTCAGTGGAGTGCGAGGGGAGGGGGTAGCAGTTTTGACTAGAGGGGTCTGGAATATTCTGCAGAAGAAGAATCTGAGCTGGAGTTTACTATGTTAAATGACTCTGCCAGAGTTTAAGAGCTGGAGACTTTGGGACCTGACTTGTCAGGAGTGAGTTCCTGGGAAGCAGCGTGTCCAGCCCCTCCCCCCCCAACCTTCTGCCACAGGGCATCCTGGTAGGAAGGGCCCAAGGGACAGGACGGCCCCAGGATCCTGCACTTCTCAGCCTCCTCAGCTGTGGGTGAAATCCATTTCTTTACATATCACTCAGTCTCTGGTACTGTTACAGCAAACAGAATTCGGTTTGTTACTCAGAATTCTGAATTCTGTTACTCAAACAAAGACAGGTGTCATCGGGCAAACAGCAGGCAGTGGGTAGTAAGGGGATTCAACTAGAGAAGTCAGGGGGATTGAAGTGGAGTCAGAGCGGGGTACCTGGAGCCCCGAGAACAGGCGTGCAAAGGGAAGGCAGGTTCTAGGAATGGCAAATGGCCCGCACTGACCCTAAACGCGCTTGAGCTCACAGATGCAGGCGCATGTGTGGATTAACTGATTCTTTGCGGCAACCGCTATTACCCTCCATGGAGCAGACAAGGAAACCAAGGCACGGAAGGGTTAAGTAAGGTGACAAAGCCTCAGTTCAGAGGGAGAGGGCCCGATGCTGCTTGCCCAGTGAGTTCCACAGACCCCCGCGGGGCCTAGACTCAGGCTGCAGAGTGCAGCACCACAGACCGGGCAGCCGAGGAGCAGAAATGGAGCCCCGCACAGTCCTGGTTTCTTCTAGGCCTCTCACTGGCCTGCACATGGTCACCTTCTGGCCGTCCCCTCCTGCGCTCTTGTCTGTGTGTCCAAATTCCTTGTGATCCCACGTGGCCAATGTCTTCTTGGTGTAGGACACCCATCAGACAGGATGAAGGTCAGCCCCAGCGGTCACAGGTAACCCAGTCACCTTCTCAGAGTCACATCCTGGAGGTGCTGGGTTCCCGGCTTCAGCATCTCCACACTGGGACACACCACTTGCTCTGCCGGTGCGGGACGCAGAGCGCTGTGGTCCGGCAGGCAGCGGAGGACCCGTAAAAACCTGGGTCCCTCCTGTGCCCTGAATTGGCAGGGGTGGTGCTTCGCTGGCAAAACTCTCCTGAGGGTAACCACACTGCTGCCACCCACGCCAGCCCTGGGCCTAGAGCCTGGTCCATGGCAGCTCCCTCAGGCCCTCATCTTCCAGGAGGAAGGGGAAGCTGGCTTCCCTGGAGCTTGCAGGAAAAGGAGCCATGAAGAAGCCACCAGGTTCTGCAAGCGTAGCCGCCACTCCCTTCTTTCCAGAAGCTTCCTGGAAGGACCGGCTGAGAGCACTTGCTTGTCCATGGACCTCGGTGCTGGGTTCTAGGACGCAAACTGTTGAGCATCCAGACGAGCAGAGCAGCGGACAAAGGACAGAGGTGGAGAACAAGTCGAGGCCGTCCCGGATGATCCCCACCCACAACCCCCGAGGCTCCCCAAACCAGGAGCCCTGGGGGATACAGAAGCTGTGCAGGACCCTGCTCTTGATGTAATCCTCAGGGAGGTGGGAAAGGGCATCACTACGAGGTCCGAACCCCTCCGTGAAGGGACACAGGACACCAGCCTTGGCCCTGAGCTCGCCATCCACCGAGTAGCCAAGTGTCCTGTTATTCATGACCGGCGCCTCCAGCTACTCACGGTGCGTGGCAGAGTCCAGGGAAGAGCTGAGTGCTATGGCAGGGAGGGCAGCAGAGGAAGCAGAGGGGAGCGTGTGGGACAGGACAGTGGGTGGCCGCTGCTGGGCTGGCAGGGCCACACAGGCAGGGTGGCCGGGCAGGGAGAGGGCCATGGCCCTGGGCACAGTATCCCTTCGGGACCAGATGGTGCCAAGCAGGAGGCTGGGGCAGTCGCGGCGCAGGCAGCTGGTTGCACAATCGCTAATGCAGGTAAGGCCCCCATGGCTATGCCGCTGCCACCCCACTGCCTCTGGATCTAGCCTCAGGAGGCCACTGCAGGAGGGTTCCAGTCCTGGCAAGGACCCCGGTGATAAAAATGGTCTGGGGCCGGAGATTTAGCTCTGTGGTTCTGGCATCTGCCTGGCAAGTACAAAGTCCCAAGTTCAACTCCTGGTAATCACATACCACAGTGCCAGGCATGGTGGCTCACATCTATAATCCTAGCATTCGGGGGAGGCAGAGGCAGGAGGATTGCTGTGAGTTCAATGCTACCTACACAGCGAGTTCAGAGCCAGCCTGAACTACAAAGGGAGATCCTGTCTCAAAAAAAAAAAAAAAAAAGAAAGAAAGAAAGAAAAAGAAAAGAAAAGGGTCCCATTAGCGGTTTGGGTTTTCAGACTGGAGGAAACACTCAGGAGGGCAACAAACACCCCTGAGCCTGAGCTTTTGTGAGAGGTTATCACAGAGACTGGGAAGGCTGCAGAACGAGAATTCTGGGCCGGATCCTGGAGGCCGGCTCCGTCACTGGACCCACTGCGGCCCTCAGCTCATCAGGCATACACAACTGAGTCGGCAGCGAGGCTCAGAGTGGAGCACAGGAATACATGAAGACAGTGAGGGATGAGGGCCGGAGAAGAAAAGGGCAAATCAGGCAGCGTCTTGCAGATCAAGTAGATTTGGGTCTTCTCATTACAAGGACTCGATGCTCCTGAATTACTTTAAGCAGTAGTAGTGTTTTTAACATGGCACTCTGCCCTCTGTGTGGAGTGAGACTCAAGGCGAGTGTGGCACAGAAAGGTCAATCAGAAGACCGGTGCCATCCTTACAGAGGGTAGGAGCAGCTCACTGGCCCCAGGGCCTTTGCACTTGCTGTTGCTCGAGCTGATCTTCAAAGGACTCCTTCTGAGTTGGGTCTCTGCCCCACGTCACCTCTTCGTGCCCTTCCTGGGCCGTCCACTCTGTCCCCTCTGTTGGAGTGTGAGCCCTTGGTGACACTGTCCTGTTTGGTCTATCCTGACCTGGAATGGCTGCTGATTTGCATGCTGGTGTCTCCTCCCACTCCTATTGGCTCCTCAGGCACAGGCAGGCAGCAGCGGGGAGGGAGCCTAGGACAGGGTTAGCCCCTCCTGGTTGCCAGCAGGGAGGGAGGGAGAGGGAGGAGACCGGATGCACTTCTACCCTGGAGGAGGCTGGGGTGAGGGTTCCTACCGGGGACCAAGGCCCTGGAGCCTGGTACTGAGGTTTGCTCGTGCGTGGCCTTCCCACGGGCTGCAGGAGTCCGAGGCAACGCTCCAGAGAGCCAGAGGCCCCCTTGGCTGGGTCCTCTCTGCTGGAGGCCCAGCAAACAGAGCAGATGGTCCGAGGTGAGGCGTCTCCGCGCAGGCGCTGTGGCACAGAATGAGCTTCCCAGGGTCTTAAGCATGCTGGGCAGCTGCTGTGGAGACAAGCGCTTGTCCCTTCGCAAACTGAATGACTGCTTAAAAAAAAAAGGGTCTTGGAATGTAGGAGGTCTGCCGAGTATTCCATTCTTTGCTGGCAGGAGAACACAAGGCCACAGAGGCTTCGAGGAGAAATAAAGGACCCAGTGACTCAGTGCGTTTGTGACAGGTTTATTGTGGAGCGCCGCCGGGGCTGCCAACAGTGCACAGACGCGACATTTCAAAAGCCTGCACATTCCACTGGCCTGGGGCTGCCCCGCCGGCCACTGTGGGAAACACACGCAGCTGTCCACAGCCGCCAGCAGCCTGCCCGGCAGGCTCTGGCCAAAGGGAGGGTGTCACACACGTCGGGTGCTGGAAGGATGCTGTTGAGGTAGTGTGCTTCCACAGCGGGCCTCCTGCTGCCAGCGAGAAGGGGCTGCCTCTGTGTGCAAATCAGCGGGACAAACTCTGGTGAGATGTCCGAACACTGAGGGAGGCTGCCCAGGCCCCTCTGAAGCGCCCGAGTCCCAAAGGATGGTTTCTGATAGGTTCTCAAACCCACACGACACACTCGCTGTCTTGGTTTCCACCAGGAAGCCAGCAAATGGCCCGGGTTGGGTGCTGTGATGTGCACACACCAGACACAAATACTTTTCCCCTCCAAAAACAGTACCGATGGGTGCTTATATTCTACCGCATCTTATTACCTCTCCATATATGTAAATGAGGAAACTGGGGCAGTAACTTGCCCAAGGCCATCCGGCTGGTAAGTGGGAGAGCTGAGATTTGAACCCCATGCTCCGAGGAGCTATTCAGGATTGCTCTAGTCCTAAGGGCCCAGGATTTGGCTGCTATCGGCCTCTCTCAGTCCTCATTATGCTAGAGGCAGCGGGCTACAAGGAAAATAGAAAGTTCCAGACTTGAAAGAGGAATTGGAGGAAAGTATTAAACTGAGATTGCTGATAAGGAGTGTTACTATCTCAGCGTCCTAGGGCTTCTGGTTTGGAAGCTACAGCTGGTACAGAGTAAGGCCCCAGGACAAGCCTGACTGGAAATCAGCCTGCCCTCAGGAAAGACTTGGGTGGGGTGACCAGCCTGATGATGGTACACTCAGAATGCACCCCAACATTCGATCCCTCCACCTGGGTCGCTCCCGTCTTTCAGAGATGCAGCCACTGACTCCCCAAAGGGGGAGCTCAGAGGCTCCAGGGAGATGGGGCTGCCGTCCTCAAGTGGCAAACTAGAAAGAGGACCAGGGAACCAGGGGCGGGCAAAGCCGTGTCTCCCCACAGCCCCAGCGCCCGACCTGCGTCCCTCTTTGTCTCAGTTCAGTGCTGTCAAGTGATCTTCCCGCCACCCCGCACCCTGCCCTCCTCTGCTTCCTTCCGGATCTCCCCAGTGGGGCCCTGAAGGTAGCAGGGCGGCTCAGCAGGCAGGAGTGTGTGACTGTGAAGAGGAAGGAAGCGCACACAGGGTACGGGGGACCCGGGGCCCCACCTGCAGGCACAGGCTGATCAGAAGGGCTTCCCCACTCTGAGTCAGGGTTCACAGCACCCCGAGTAGAAAACATGACAGGCTAGGTTAAAGGACGGGCTACTTCCCGCCGATGCTGGCAGCACTACTTGGGAAACATATGCCAGGCAGACGGGACACAGTGGCTGTCAGGGGCCTGATGGAACCCTACCTGGCTGCCTCTGGCTGTCCCTGACCACCCCACTCAACCTGAAGGTACCAAGTTCCAGATATCTGTCTTATGGTCTGTGACAGACAGACAGACAGACAGACAGACAGACACACACACACACACACACACACACACACACAAACACTGCTGACTCCATAACAGTAACAGGCAGCTTCCAAAAGGCAATGTCCTCAACAGCCAAGTTCCATGGGCAGAATACATATGTATCTTACACTCATTTTTTTTCTAAACAAAATCTTAGTTTTTATGAACTAAATTGTCTAATTTTAAAATGTCTAGGAGGCTTTCAACATAAAAACAGAACCTTCCTGAGAGGCCACAGGACCCTCTGAAATGGGTGAGCTAGCTGCTTAGTAGGGAACATTCTGGAAGCATAACTTTTCCACGTGGGGTCATTGTTTTTAAAAAGAGCCCAAGAAAATTGGATGGAGAGAGATACTTGTGTAAGGGTATCGCCTTGTCATGCCTGCCTCTGCTGCCAGACCCAACTATCAGGTATTCCTCTTCCTGACTTCAATGTGGTTTCCATAAACATTCTCTTAGGAATTTGAGGAACTCAGAATGAGTGGGACCAGGTGGTAATTTTATAACTTATAAGAAGAAATTCGCTCTCTCACAAATGGTTCTTAGTCTGCCAGGAAGCAGGACGTACTGTGCTCAACCCCCACTGTCACCGCGGTGGGGCGTCCCTCTGACCTGCCTCGGAGCAGAGATCTGGCCAACTTCAAGGTCCCTGGTCTTCAGCTTCTTAGGCCAAACCCGCAAGAGATTCCAAGGACACTACTGCCTCTATGAAGTGGGCATCTACGGACAAAGGGAACCTGGAGAGATGTCTTGGTTTCCTCTTAGAGGGTGACGTGTCTCTAGGCTGTTTTCCACAGCCTGTTGGTAATATCTTTGAGTGTTAACCTTATTATGTGACCCATGATACACTGTATTGCGCTGAGCCACACGAAATTGTTTTTGTGGGTAAGCGACAGCAATGTTGGCAGTTTCATGTGGTAAAACCTACTAGTAATGAGAGAGTTCCTAAGCTAGTCTTACTAAGCTTTTCTCCTGGGGGTGTCGAATCCTTGTGGGGGGTAATTCTGATGCGTAACCCGGTCACCATTTGTGATGGACCCTGGACTTCCCTGCGTTTCCTTCCAGAGACGAGCCAACCCCATTTCTACCCCTTTTCATGCTGGACCTTCATAAAAGGATGATTCTTGTTTTAGGTCAACTTTTCCCAAATGTCCATTTATGCAGAAGGTGATTCTGGGCTCTTGTGTACAAGCTACTGAAGCAAAGCTGCCTCCTAAGGCTACTCGGAGACCAGTATGCAATTACAGGATCGAATGAGCAGGTGGCTTTGTTGAACAAATGGTTCAAAAACAAGCCAAACTCAACACCGTGACACCAAGGCGCTAAAGGAGCTACCTCACACTCCTTTCTGATTTATGTAGGAGATGCTTTCTATTTACCAGATTTCCTGAGAATATGAGAACAATTGAGTACAGCGGCAAACTACAAAGGACATGGGGAATCATCAAGATTTCGACACATGAAATGGGTTTTCGGGTACTTTGTATGGTAGTTACCAGGGCCACCTAGCAGCCACCAGTGGGACCATCATTTTTAGTCAAGGGCAACGAGGTGACCATTAACCACAATGGCCAGCAAGGTGAGGAGGGCATCTTCGCTCAGACTTAGCACTGGTGACATCTAAGGCCAGGTCACTCCCCCCCCCCCCAGTACTGGGGAACTGAACTCAGGGCCTTTACCCTGAGCTACATCCCCAGCCCTTTCATTTTTTTGTTTACTTTTTGAGTTGGGGCTAAGTCCCTAAATTATCCAAGCTAGGCTTGAACTTGCAAGCTTCTCGTCTCAGCCTCCCAGAATGCTGGATTCCAGGCAAGCACCACTACCCCTGGCTTAGATCATTCTTTGTCACAGACCCTGTCCTGTGCGTGACAGGATGCCCAATAGCATCCCTCATCTTTCCACCCGTTCATTAGATGCAGAAGTACCCCTAAGCTGAGAACCGCTGTCCAGTGGATACTGAAAATACAATGAAAAAGGAATGAGTCTTGCAGGAAAGCCTATGTCAGCTTCCCAGGCCCAGGAAAAGGTCTGCAGAGAGGGCGTGCGAGGAGGGGCAGGATTCAGTTACCCACCTTGACAACTGTACTCCTCCAGCCAAACCCAGTGTGGAGAGGGAAGTCCGCCCTATGAAGGTGAGGGCCCTGGCAAGGATGCGGCCTGGGAAGGGCCAGACGTGCCACAGGGTGTGGGCAGGGAAGCCGGAGCTCCACCCACCATCTCAGGCCCTTGAAGTCCTGACCTGGCAGTGTGCACCCGGCTCCTCCTCAGCACCAGGTTCCAGTTCCAACGTCACTTCCTCCCAGAAGAGCTCCTGATCCTTTCCCTAGGACACCTTCCCTGGCTCCAGACAGCCTGCACAGTGTGCCCTGCAGCCCTGCCTCTCCCCATGCGTTACTTGTCACCTCACCACACACCCACCTCTACAACTGTATGGACGTGGGGAGGCTGGCGGCTGCTTGTTCCCACCATTGGAACATAAATCCCATGAGGACAGGAGCCATACTTTCCCAGAACCCACCTGGACACCCAACACATGGCAGCTCTATTTCTGAAAAGATTTACTCAATTGATAAAAGAAATCAATTTTCCATTGAAGGGCAGGGAAGGCCCAGTGAATGGAGTTCACAAGGCTGGAGCTGAACACGTGCCAGGTCGTCAGAGTGTACGCTCTTCCTGCAGAGGCAACAGGACCAGAAGGTGCCAGGCAGGAGCAGAGCCTGGGTAAAACGTGGACGATATG
Organism: Petromus typicus; assembly: GCA_004026965.1. Lineage (NCBI taxonomy): Eukaryota > Metazoa > Chordata > Mammalia > Rodentia > Petromuridae > Petromus > Petromus typicus. The sequence goes on along the minus strand of PVIR01009784.1, from coordinate 30,506 downwards.
CAAGTTTCTGTTGTTGCCCACATGTATCTTGAATGTCTCCTAGTCCCTGACATTATCACCTTCTGGACAAATGTTTCATTCCCAGCCAGATCACACACCTGTCAATGTGTCCAGCATACACAGGGAAAGCTCAGCAAGGTAACTGAGCGCTGAACTGCGCGGTAGAGTCCATGCTTCGAAACCAGAAGAAGGATCAACCTCTTACACACTGGTGGGGGCGCCGAGGGTGGCCGTTCAGAAAGACTCGCCGAGTCTGAGCAGGTCTGTGCTTGAGAGCATGCGCCCTCCTCAACCACTGCCAGGTTCCAACAGCAAGAACACAGAGACGTTTCCATCTAACTTTTATATGAAGAATTTAATTATCTATACATGTAACTAATTCAAAGGGTGTATTACAGTTGTTAAAGCCGCAGGTTTATATATTTATATATTTTACATTCATATCCATGAAAATACTGAAGCGCAAGTGGACGAGGAGGAGCTGCCCTCGTCCTCTGCACCATGTGAATGGGGGGACCGCGACACCGCCGGGAGCAGTGTCTCCGAGACACAGACGGGGGGAGGGGGAGTTGGCGACAAGTTACAGTCATCAGTAGGACAGCGAGATTGTGCTTGAGGCTTCCCCCACCCACTCTCTGTGCTGTCAGCAACGGGCATTTTTATTGAGAGCTTCCAACTAAGTGTTTAAAAGACAAACATGGTTTCGGCTACAGCACAGCTAACACATAAACGGACCACGAGCTCCATTTCATATTAATCTGTAGAAATTCCACAGTCTAGTTAAAAAATGTAAACATTGGAAATTAATCGCAGGGAGACTTCTATACATTCTTTCTTGTCAAGAAAATTACTTGTTCAAAATATGTCACTCCATGAAAAGTAATTGGAATAAAACTTCATGTAACAGAGGATAAAAAGAGACTGTAGATATTGTTGATCATGTAACAACCTCAGCAGTACTGTCTGAGTTATGATATGGAGACACACAAAATTAAAACCCCAACAAAACACCAATTCCACCAGATGAATCTGAGACCAAACAAAACACAGGTGCTTTCTCGTGTGGCTACAAGGTGCAGAACAAAATCAATGTGATACGATTAGAGCATCATACAATGTCATAGCGTTTGCCACAGAAAGAACCGATTCCTTATGTACAAGATGTATTACATGCTCAACAAGGTACATCTGATACACACAAACACGCACAAACACCTTCGGTTAACCGGGCTCATTCTACACGTCTTCAGAGCAGACTGACTGAGCGCCTCTGTACTCCTATGGCAGGGGGAAAAGCCCCCAACTACACAATTTAGTGGGTAACACTGAACAAAATGGAAAAATACATCAAGTCTCAGATTTATGGACATTTGGAACAATTTTTAATAGCACATGCAGCATTCCTTGATAGTGGGTCTTTTTGCAAAACCAAAATAGCAAAGGAGTAATTAATTGATTGATTTGTATTAAAAGTCTAAAATATATATTTTTAAAAAATCATCTTTAAACTATTGAAAGCACCTGTGCAAAGGTGGGGGAAGTCAATTTGAGTAACTAGGAAAGCCACAAAAGGACCCACTACCCTGTGTATTTTTGTAATTTTTGCTTCTATCTCTGCAAATAATAACTCAAACATTGCGATCACATGCAACTATGGTAAAATGAGGTAAACTGCTCTGCAGTGAGTTCTTCTACTCAGAAGGCAGTAGGTGATCATGCTGGAAGTCACATGATCAAGGCTGCATCTCCCATCATCCCTCTGGGCAGTGATATGGGATAGTGGGTCTCTTTGAGGACTTTCAAGCCTGAGGGGGGGATGGACAACATATGATTCCTAGAAAAAGGAGGAAAACAACACATAAGCAAAACAAAACAATGAGCAAAATTCAAGCTAGGAAAATGAGTCAGGCATGTAAACAGCATGGTGCCAAAATGATTTTAAAAAAAAAGAAAAAGGAAAGGGGGGAGGGATGGGGGAACATGCTACAGAAGGAATGAAAATTAAAAAGAAACAAACAAACAAATAAAAACCAAAACCAAAACAACCCCACAAAACAGTCTTGCATTATAGAAGGTCTTCAAAGAGACTGTTGCAAATGCAGCAGTCAGTGGTCTCACTTTAAGTTCTGCAAACAAAGCTCAGCAGAATCAGAGCAATGCTGCATGTTCCACGGGAGACACCAGAAAGGAGAGGAACGTCGCCGCCAGGGCACTTACATTGCTGGCTGGGGTCCATGTCCGTGGTCAGCTTCACGTAGTTGGACGGGAAGAGCCCCACTTGTCCGCTGACCTCCCCCTTCCACCAGTCGGGGTCCTCCTTGTTGAGGACGTTGATGATCTGCCCCTTGTTGAAGGCCAGCTCGTCATCGTTCTGAGCGGTGTAGTCGTACATCCCGATCACCTGGCACACTGCGGGGGACAGGGCTGGGTGAGCAGCTGCGCGTGCCTGGGCACACACGGCAACGCCTCGCAGCCAGAGGCACGCTCGGGGGTTATTTTTGCCCCTTCAGGAAGATACAGGAAGTGGAAGTGGTCTCAAGGGGGTTTCATGGTGTGGAGAAGAGAGGAAGGAGAGGGTTTAAAACACAAGATGACAGCAAAATGTTCACGTGGTCTTTGGTCCCTTCTTCTCAGTTACTGGCCAGCAGAAATGTTAGTGACAAGTGACCTTTCCTTCTGAGAGGGGTGGGACTCCTCAGTGCTGACTCAGGGAGACCGGATGATGCCTGTCCTGCTCCACTGCATACGATGGACACTGGGCACCGGGGGACACACTACCGTTTTCCTTTTTCTCCTGCAGTGCTGGGCCCCCAACCAGGCATGTGCGAGGTAAGCGTCTCCTTCCCCCATTGTTAAAGGTGAAAAATAATTATTACGTGACTTCAGAAGCTTCCAAATTGTATTTAAAAAGATTATTCTGTACCAGGCATAGTGGCACATAACTGTAAGTCTAGCTCTCTGGGAGGCTTAGGCAAAAAAAATCAGAATTTCAAGTCCAGCTTGGACAACCTAGCAATTTAGTGAGAACCTATCTCAAAAAAATAAAATAAATAAATAAAAGGCTCTGGGTTCAATCCAGAAAGAGAGAAAAAAACAGAGGGGAAAGACAGAGGAGGGAGAGAGGGGAGGAAGAGGGAGAGGGGAGGATGGGCAGGACTGAGGGAAGGAGGGAGAGGAAGACAGGAGAAAAGATTCGGCAGCATCTCTGCACTTCAAAGACACTTTCACACTGGAGAATGACTTTTCTCAAAGCAAGTTAAATCACTCGCATTCCCTGAGGTCTCTGGGCTTCACGGCCTCTGGCCTCTTCTCCCACGGATCCGATCAGTGCACAGGTCTAGAGTTCCAGACTTCCCGGCCCAGCCATTTCTGCAGTGGGGTCCGAGCACCCTGGGGAAGCGCGGCGGCTGACGGGGGTGGGGGCACAGCAGGGCTGGCCCACAGTACTCCTTCCTCCAGCAAAGAAGCCCCGCTGCAGTCGGGATGCAGTCACAGTCTCCCGATCCTTTAACTTCTTGAAAGGCCTCCATGTTTTAATCTGATTTCACTGGAGATGTACAGTTCAGACATCTAGCCACAATGCAAAAATTTCGTGCTGCCCAGCTGCCCACAAATGCCAGCTGAGGACTGTTGGCTTCATGACCCCAAGCAGAAACCCGCTTCCCTCCCCTCCTCTCTCACAAATATTACTGAAACATCCAATTTAGTCCCCTAGATCAGAAAATAGCCAACTGGGTCAACAGCAGGGCACTGTCTTTTTAGGGGGCTCTAAGAAAGCGTGCACAACATCCTGCCTTCTCCACGAGGACCCTCTGTTCAAGTAAATGTCGCCGGGGAGTTATTCCGGTCTTCTGGGAGCAGTAGGTTACAACCACCAGAGCCCTACGGCCTCCAGCTCAATCTTCTGACCTATCTAGCCCAGCCATTTATTTTTAGGAGCCCCTTTCTGTCACCTCCCCCGTTTGCCCAAATCCCAGTTTAAATAGCTGGAAGGAAATCAAGAGAAAAATCTGGCTTTAAGGCCAAAGCATTCATGACTCGTCAGGAGGAGAATTCCAACAAGGGCCCTGTTGTACCCAGCACACAGTCAAAGCTACTTAGATATTTGGCTCTTTTGAAAAGCATATTCCATATCCATTAGCTGGTGTCAGTCCCAGCAAGTACAATAAGTGCTTCAAGCACACGTGGAAAACAATGTAGACAATGAGACCCCCCGAGTGGAGAAGCTAAGGCAACATGCAGATCATTTTCCAAGCACACAGGACATCCTTACCTGCCGGCAGAGCCGCTGACTTGGGCAGCTCTGTTGGAGTGATTTTGCTCGTCCCAGGGCTGAGGAGTTTGACATAGTTAGCTGGGAACCAGCCTATTTGGCGCTTTTTCCCACGTGCCTAAAAAGAAAAGAAGTATATCAAAATTTTTAAGAGGTTCTTTTTTCACTTTGCTTTGTAGTAGAGAGCTAATATAAAATTTATATAGAAATGAAATGCAAAGGGCACTAACAGTAGAATCTATGATTACAAACCATCAACACTCCAAATCCAAATCGTGGCATCCCTCGGTCGGCAAAGCCTGTAATACTTTTGCTAAGGGCTGGATCACAGAGTATTTTGTGGTATGTCTAATACAGAAAGTAGGTTAACATACGGCTGTTATTTTCAGGTCCTGCAGCAGTTCTAACTAATGCCAACGTTAGATATGGGCCTTCGGTGTAACAGTAATACTGGCCAACAGAACCCAGTGCGCTCTTTATGAACTAAGCACTTTATGCGCATTTATTCACACAGCAACTGCGGAAGGACATCATTTCCGATTTCTTGATGAAGGGTGAGGCTGAAAAATCAGTAGTCCCAAGGCTGCAGGCCAGTCAGTGTAAGCCACGATTCACACTCACATCTGTGCTCTTTCTTTACAGGTAAATACACCCGCTGGCGCGAGGCAACATACATGTGGCGGCACAGAAACAGCGAGCTTCAACCTGAAGCCGCTTTCAGAACGCCAGGCCCGCCCGACAGCCACGGCTGCCGCGTGCATCTCCACTCCTTTCTCCTTTAGTTCAGTCTGATTCAACACGTGCTGAACGCTCAGCTCTGGGCTGTGCACAGGGTCAGTGTATGGCATGGAGGAAGAAACTTATGATAAAGTCGGGGAGCCAAGACTCAGTGACGAAAAGACTGCAGCGGACTCAGGAACAGGGCTCTGGCCACCTCTCCACGGACCACTGGAGAGAAAACTTAAAGCACGTCTGCACACACGCACACACACAAGAGGCATCTCTAGAAACTGCTCCAGCAAAAGCAGTAGTCTTCAGGAAGGACAGAAACAAAGGAACTAAAACTGGAAGAGAACATCTGCCATGTTAACTCCCTCCCACTGCCCACTTCCCCAGGACCGCGCTGGACTACTGGAGGTTTCGTTGTGTTGACACTGTCCCTGGCTCCAGGACTCAGGCTTCTACTTTCACAACGAATCTGCCAGGGATGGAGCCATTTACTTACAGGTTCCCACATGCACACTCTCCAGTGAACTGCCATGGCTCACCAGGGCTCCTCTACATCCTCCACCTCTGCAGTTTCACAAGGGCAGGACACAGCTCCCTGGTAATTCCTTCCTTTGTTTATTCTCCATGATAGTCAGAAAGTGCTGGATGCTATCCTAGCCACGGAAATCCACCCAGTTTATTCTGGGTTCCAAGAAACATTCAAAACTCTTTTGAGTAAAGTGTCAGGAATGTGAGGGCTTAAAAGAACATGGAGCCAGACAGGCCAGAGATTTAGCTCAGTGGTTCCAGCATCTGCTTTGCAAGTGCAAGGGCCTGAGTTCAGTCTCTGGTAACCACATATGACAATGTCAGGTGTGGTGACTCATGCCCACCAGGAATCAGTACCACATATCACAGTGCCAGGCATAGTGGCTCAGGCCTGTTATCCCAGAACTTGGGAGGCAGAGGCAGGAGGATCGCTGTGAGTTCGAGGCTCCCCTGGGCTACACAGTGAGCTCAGGGCCACTGAACTACAAAGTGAGATTCTGTCTCAAAAAACAAAACAAGGGACTAGGGATTTAGCTCAGTGGTTCCAGCGCCTGTCTTGCAAATGCAGGGCCCGGACTTGATCGCTGGTGACCACATACAACAATGCTGGGCATGGAGACTCACGCCCACCCTCAATCAGTACCACACATCACAGTGCCAGGACATGGTGGCTCACACCTGTAATCCCAGCACTTGGGAGGCAGAGGCAGGAGATGGCTGTGAGTTTAAGGCTGAGCTCACGGCCAACCTGAACTACAAAGTGAGAGCTTGTCTCAAAAACAAAAAACCAAAAACAAACAAAACCCATGTAGCCATCAAGAAACTTATGACCTAGTCTGAAGAAATAAGAATTATACATGGAAAGCTAAATGTTAATGTCAGCCCTGGCTATGAAACACCACAGAATAACAGTGCTGACCTGGAGTCAACCCCCAAGTTCAGAGGCAAAGGAGACGGTACTTCTGATTGGAATGGCCCCAGAAAGGAGTCAAAGAGAGGCAGAAGGCAGCCTCATGGCGACAGCATGAGCAAAGAAGTGAGGCACAAGCGTGAGGTGTTGCTGTTTCCAACATGTGTCAAATGGGGCTATGGTACAGATGTTGCTGGAAAGTGCTAAGATGTACGGCTGCAAAGGGGAGAGGGGCACAGGCGGGAAGCCTTAACGGGGATGGGCAACACGAGCATCCCAAATCTTCAGAGCGGAGCAGTGGGCAAGCCAGGAGGCACAGCTAGGGGTACAGCCCTGCTGGCCTGAGCAGGCACCCAAACCTCAGATGCATGTCCTGTCCCGGACTCCCCTGAGCCATTGGTTCCTGGCCAGCCTTCTGGACAGGGCGGTTGTGGCTGCCCAACAGCGAGCTCTTGGGGGAGGCTTTGTCATTAGCTATACTCCAGACGGGGTCTTCTGCCGAGGGCATTTCTTGAATCCAAGAGGAGAATGGGCATCCAGCTCACCACAACAGAGGCAGACCCTCCTCACCCAGGCCTGGGCTAGAGTAAGTGGTGAGCCAGACACGATGTGTCTGGAGACCGTCCTCCGCGAGTCTTTTTCCTTCCCGAGGCGCGCGTCTGCTCATGCTGTCCCAGGCCCCACTCTCCAGTGTTCTCAGGGCTCTGCCCTCCATGGCTATCGCTGCAGAGGAAGCTTTTCCTTGTTCCTTCCTCCATCTCCAACACACCCTCTCAGTCCTGCTCACCGCCAGAGGGAAGGTGGCTGACGAGACGACCCACACGCACACCCATGGCACCAGAGGGCTACTGGAGCCCTTTCCTAGGGACACCCACAAGGATTCCAGAAACCCTTGCTTCAGAGCCAGTAGATACCTGCTGAGGGGCCCTGTGTTATGCGGCAGGCTCTATGCCCATAGCTTCCGCAGCCCTCTGCATGAAGACCTGACAGCTGATAGGAGACTCTGCCCTTCGCAGGCCCCTAAGGAACGCTGTGCCAGTGAGCCAGAGGGCGCTGCCCTTCACAATATGCTAACAAGCCAAGCGGGCTGCTTGTCCCAGGTTGGGCTTCCCTTTGGGGGTAGGAGAGAGGGTGGGAGGGCTGGAGGGAGAGACCTTCTGGTCAAGAGCCAGCAAGGACACTGTTCCTGGGTATCTGAGGAGACAGTCTCCAGGGCCTCCATCTGAGCATGGTGGAGCCTCTGTATGAAATGATAGAGGTTTTTTTTTTAGAGATAGAGATTCTCTCCATAGGCTAGGCTGACACAGTTGCTATGCCTGGCTAAATGACATAATACTTGCGTATAACCGATGCACAGCATCCCTAACACTTGAAGTCATCCTAGGTGACTGTAAAGCCTAACACAAGGTAACTGCTAATGCTCACTCTGCACTGTTCAAGGAATAACGACAAGGGAAGCAAAGTCTGTTCATGCTTGGTGTGGAAGGAAATTTCCTCAAACAGGTTCAGTCTGTGGCTAGTTGAGATCATGGATCTGTGAAAGACTGCGAGGGAGGGTCAGCTACTGTTCAACAGAAGTGACTGTTTAAAAGACTTGGTTTAGAAATATCTTCCAACTTACGGAAAAGCTGAAAGGGTTAGAAAAGTGCACAGAACACCCACGCGGCACACGTGGGTCCACCTACTGTGAGCTGGACCCCGCCTCCTCACCATGTGCTCCCTGCCACGTCTGTCACTCTTTCCTCTGAATCACCTGATTACAAGTTGTTAACATCATGGCTCATTGCCCCTAAGCTCTTCAGTGGGGGGAGGGAGGGAAGACTAAGAACAGGAAGCACAGTCGGTTATTAACGTTAGTAAACTCAATCCTGGCATAATCTCATCTAGCCTACAGCATCTACACGCTGATCCTGTCCATCACCCACAACATCCTTTGGAACGTGCTTTTGTTTCATACGGAGTCCAGTCAGAATCAGATACTGCCCTCCACGGTCACATCTCTTTTCTCTCACTTCTACAGGTTTTATCATTGGCCTTTGTGAAGAAGAGTCTCACCTGCCCCCTCTGAACTGAATGTTTCTAATTCTGGACCAATCCAATGTTTCCTCAAGATTAGACCCAGTGACAGCCACGTCCTTTTCAAGCAGCACCTCTGGACAAATAGTGTGTGCGTTTATCCCTAAGGGTGACAATCGCTGCGATCACCCGATGAAGGTGGGTCCCAGGCCTCAGCTGTAAAATCACGTCTCTTCCCTTGTAAACACTGCATGATCCGTGGGAGCCGCTTAGACTATTCATGTTTTCTGTCCTGACATTTTAGTCCTTTGATTTGTCACCCAGTGAGGATTTCAACGATCTTACCACAGTGATGGGTAACAGTTAACCTTTTTAAAAGCATGTTTGTCTTTGGAAATGAAATTGTAAGGAGATATCTGGAATTCCAAGGTGAGTAACAAGACAACACACACACACACACACACACACACACACACACACACACACACACACACACACGAACTAAAATAGATGGGGCTTTGATTGAAAAGAAACCTTTCCTGCAGCACACCTTCACCACTTTTGGTGAAGGGCTCCAATCTACAGACCACAATGCATTCAAGCATCCAACATTCTGTAAATCCCGTCTCTATACTAAAGATCTAAGCCCAGAAATTTTCTTGGTTGTGGTACCAGGGATTGAACTCAGGCCCTTGAGCTTGTCAGGCAGGCACAGCGCCACTGAGCTACATCCCTGGTCCCTCAAAATGTTTTAATAGTACAACATTTATTGATGTATTTCAGGGCTATATCATGATAACAGTTATCACAGTGAGCCCAGAAATTGAAGAGATGAAGTTTCAGATAAATCCTTAACTCTCAGAAGCCCGCCACTGGCTATCTGAAGCTTAGGAACTAAACAGATGCCGATATGACCATATCTCTCACTATCCACACACAAGACTCTGGCAATAAAGCGATCTCTGTGCTTAGAATACTGTCTCTGAGGGATTCTGCATAGTCAGACTCGGACAGATAATTTTAAATACAAAGACAAGACACTAACTTGCAGCTCTCCTTCCCACCATCCACCTGGATTCTTTTTTCGGATCAGGATCAGCTGACCAGGGGCCAGAGTAAGTTGCTCGGGACCCGTAGCGGTATAGGAGGCAATAACTTGAGCGATTTCTGAAAAACAAGATCAAACATTGCAGAGCACTGTTAGGTTAGGAGAAGAAAATCCTGAGGAGACATAGCTGCCTCCTGATGCCTACCACCATCAGAACTAGCGGACCGAGCTGATTTTCCTCTCATTCGAGGAGGGAGGCTCTGCCCCTCCCGCCCCTTCCCAGGGCTGGTGTCCATGCAGCATTCTGTGGAACTTCCGCACTGCCTTACAGCTTACTTACCAACTTCCCCCAAAGTCCCCCAGTCCCCATACCTTCTGCCCTGGTCCCTCCCATTGTCACTGTGACCATCTGCGGTGAAAGGCTGGTCCTCATTCACCGCCTCCTCTGTCCCCAGCACTCAATGAATAACCCAAGGCAATCTTCTGCCAAATACAGAAAAGGGATCCTGTTTTCCATTGAAATCATCAAGATCCTAGCTGTGGCTCATTTATTCATTGATTCGGACCCTCATTTTCTGTATGGCTCATATGTTGGGACTGATTCCTGAATGTCTCATGTGAGTCGTGAGAGTTTACTTCTTTTTAACTCAAGAAGAAACCTGGAGTCAAGAAGAATTTTATGCAAAAACAATAATTCAGCACAGAGAAAAAAATGTAAACAGTTCTGTACTTTTCCTGAATGTTAAGAGCCCACTGGAAAAATTCCAGCATCGTCAGACCAGCCTCTGACAAGACACCTCTGCTGGGCCCAGTGTCAAGTATAAATGACAGACTCCCACTGGGACAGGTTCTGGTGCATCTGCAGTCACTTTGGAACTGTTGCAAGCAATGCAGAAAAAACTGCTGTATTCCTCTACACTCACTCTCCATCATAAAGACTTTCAAAAGAAAAGAAGGGCAGAAAAAAAGAATGTCAAAGTAAAGAAAGATGGGAAGAAAGGAGGCAAAGAGGGTCTGTACTCTGACACATCGACTACTCTGCTAGTGCCTGAGGGAGCAGCGCGAACCTGACACTATGGCAAGGCCCAGCTGGCCTGTTCTGCAACCTCAGATCAGCTACCATGACAGAGGTGGCGGGTTATGAGGACACCTGGCCTGTTTGATGCCTCTGAGAGTTCAGGGAAGCAAGAAAGCCTGCAGCCTGGCCCACAGAGGGTGTGGCTCTGAATGAGAGCCCAGCTGAACCTGCTGGGGATGAAGACTCATGAGCAATGTGCCAAGGACGAGCATTACACTCCAAGAGGCTTTGGTCTGGAGAAAGTCCCAGGCAGTGTCCCACTTGGCAGCAGCTGTTTCTGCTCCGCAGATACCTGGCCTGTGAGACACCGATATGCCACACATTCTGCGCTGCCTTCTGAGCGCCGGAGCAGCTCCCTAGCTTTAGTGCGAAGTGAAGCCCTGCCAGGCATCTCAGATAAGCTACCAAGACTCTCTGGAGTGACAAAATTTAGAAGGTAAAGCTCCCACGTAGAGATCTGGCCAGGTGGCCCTCTACGCGGGATCTGACGCAGGTCTCCACTCATGCCACCCCTGCCTCTCCTGGCCAAGGAGGCCCATTTGGAACTGAGTACCAGACACACAAAGTCCGCTCAACACAGCAGTGACTGTTCCAACCTATAATCATTTCCTAAGGATATGACAGCAAAAAAGCACAAAGGGCTAAGACAGGGAAGATGGGCCACACACACCATATTATTTCACATCTGTTTGCTTTTCTCCTTTATGCTATTTACAGAACATGTGATTTTGTTTAAATAAACAAAAACTCTGAATATAGAGGCATGACTATAATTTTGCACCTTCAGTGTGTACCTGAGGAAAACCACCCCAGGGCTTCTCATTTAGTGGGGACTGTAACCTGACAGTATCCATTACTCCTCTGAACACCCCCACAGTTTATGCCCTGGGGCTCACTGTGCTGTGGGAGGTGGAGAGGGGCTTGCCAAGCTGAACAGGACGACTAAGAAGCAGCAAACCCCACTGTGTTACAGCTCCGTGCCACACAGCTTCCTACCATTTTGCAGTTATTTCCTCACAACCCAGAGTACCCTCTGTCGGCAACACCCCAACCCCACGAGGAACAACAGCCAAGTTTCATAACCATGATGTGCTGTTAATGGCGCCCAAAAATGGATCTATCCAACCACTCAGGAAAGCCTTTCGTCTTTAAGTTTCTGTCCCTAATACACGAAGACTAGGAAAAACTATCCATCACATTCATAACATTGAAAAATAAGCATTGGGATTCATAACTTACCAGGTTTTTTTCCTAAACTCCCTGTTTTCCCAGCAGTTCCAGAGCCCTTAAAACAGAGCAGAAGGTCTCATTTGCATGCTGCAGAGTTTTATCACACAACTTAAAAACTGATTAATGATACAAACCCACTTGAGCCCTAACCACCCCCCCCCTTTGGTTTTAGGCAAACAGTAGCAATGCGTGCCCTGACAGGAGGGTGTACATCAAGAACACACAGGACAGAAGAGATGCTTTATAACATGTGGCTTTTATCTTTTCCTCTCACAGACTGAAAGAGTCAAGCACGTGGTGTCCAAGGGCTTAGCGAAGGACTGTGTCCGGACCTGGACTGGCCCAGCAGGAGGCTCCATGCCTGGAGGGTGGCGTACATACTCAGCTCGGACTTCGCCCCAGATGGCTAGTCTAGTCAGGGGACATTTCACACACAGGAAGTCCAGAGACTCTAAGGGGCACTCATGAGCCTGCCATTAAGATCTGACATATTAAAACAGTAATATTTTGCTACATTTTCTCTAGTTTTTCTTTTGATGAATTTTTGGGGGTTTTGGACACAGGATCCCACTGTTCAGTCTTGAACTTACTACACAGCCCCAGATGGCCTCAAACTTGCAATGATCCTCAGTGCTGGGATTATAGGTGACTGTCACCAGGCCTAGTTGAGTTTTTCTTTTTGAAGAAGTAAAATGGCACAGAGGAGAGGCGATCCGTCCCTTCCCCGTCCCGTTCGCCTCTCTCTGGCTGAAGGGGACTGCTGTCCTGCACAGGCTTTTCACTCAGTTTCACGCTGTCTAAACACTGACACTTCGCTCACTGCACTGGAAGCGCAGCCACAGAAGCAGACCGAGTTTCCCTGTAGCTATGAAGTGTCCCAGAAGTGCTCTGGGACTGAGCTCCTCTCGTGGACACTCCTGGAACTTTAAACAGTGGAGCTGGCCAACAGAGACCAGAGGGCCAGGACACAGGCCAGAATGCAATCTGCTGTGACAAAGTGCTTTATTATGAATCAATGCTCACCCTTGACTCCCTGTCTTGCAGAAAATTGAGCATTTCAATTACAATAAAGCAAAGGGCTTAAGAAACTAAATGACAATTATTATAGAATACAAACATACAATTTATTTGCCAGAAAGGCAATTTATCATCATCACTGTACTATGGGTTACAGAAATTTAATACTCATTTACCAGGAAAAGTTTGAGTTAAATTTCTATTCTGATTATGCTTTTCTAAATTAAAGAATACAATTACACAATATGCATCTGTCTTGCTGCTTTTATGGGCTGCATATCAAATAAAGAATACCAATGAAAAAGATTCCAAGTGACCAGTTACTTCCCTGCACAGGACTGACTGTGCTTCCTATATCCCACGAAGAGGAAGGATCAGCAATGCCCAAGCCCAGGTGCACATGGCTCCCACGTGCTCCTCGGAGGAACCATGCCCACACCATGCGCCACACGTGCCCAGAAGGCCAGGTCTTGTCCTGGTGACACAGAGGAAGCTGCCCCAAACTGTGTACCCAGGAAAAGGGCGCTGGGGAGACCAGCCCTGTCCAGGCCCAGAGGTCCAGCCTGGTGCCTGGCTTTTAATTTTATAAGATGCCTGGTTTATACACAGAACTCTGAGTCTAAGTAGGATCAAAGGACAGATATTTTTAGATTTTTTTTTTGTTGCAAAACAAAGTAGCTAAATATTGGTCTAAAATTCTTTAGTACTGCTGGTTCTTCTGTAGTAGTTAATAATTTAAGACTGATTAAGAAAGTACCTTATAGCTCTATATACCTTAGTTAGTTTTTTAAAAAACATATTGACTTCTAATGGCTTTTAAAATAAAAAATAATATGTTAAAATATAATACAATGGCTTTTATATTTTTCAGCATTTAGATTTTTATATTATTTAAATGTTATTAAATTCCCTAAGTAAAAAGATTTAGTGTAAATAAATTCAATAAAGTAAAAATAATTTAAATATAAACAAAATGGTTTCTGTATTTTAAGTAATCTAAAAGGTAGTATCACTTTGAGCATTCTCACACATGATAATAGAAACTAAGTTTAACCCTCATACCCTGGAAATAGCATCTGAATGATTCTTATTAGAGCCAACTTGCTTGCTGTGGCCAGAGTTTAAGTCTCCCTTCACAAGTCTACAGCGTTCAATGAGCCAATTGTCTTAAAGGGGAAAATTATTTCCTCCCAGGTTCTTGCCAAATTCTCCAAAGGTGGCAGGCTTATGCAAATCTATCTAAGGGAATTTTGCAAGCTGCTCTCAAGACCACAGAAAGAAAAACAACAAAAGTAATAAATAATCACATCTCTTAAAAAAAAAAAAAAAAGTATTATGAAGCCATTACTGGGAAATGCAGGGGAGGTGAGAGGGCTGTATTGTCACCAGGCGCAGCTCACCCCAGAGCCACTGGAACCAAGGGTGCTGCGCGAGAGCCCACGGTGCGAGGTCTCCTGATATTTAAATGGGATGCGAGAGCTCACACCCAAGAATGCAGACCCTACAGCAGCTCTGCCAGCCCTTTCTCTCAAAGCCTACAAGGTATGAGGAGAAAAAAGCAAACAAACAAACAACAGCAACAACAAAAACAACAAAACAAAGAGTGAATTCCTGTTTATTTTTATGGATCTGTTAAATGACAATATTTTATCCCAAAATTCTCCACTACAAGACAGGTTCCTGTACTCTGTGGTCTCTCTCCCTCCATCTCATCAACTTGCACTACCTCAAGATCACATTTTATGCAATTGAATTTGTAGGGCTCTATTCAGCAACAATGGGGTCTTCTAGATCTTGTCTTTCTACTGAGCATATAAAAAAGAAATTAAGAAACGTTCTACCATCCAATATTCTAAGGCCGGTATCACCAGAATACTTTTATTTTACATGGGGAAAATATTGCTGCCCAAACTAAAATAGAAGGCATCTAAAAATCAGCGACCATGAAGAGCTAATTAAGAAAGTTTACTTCAAATCCTAAATTAATTACGTGCAGGAATAGAGATTAAAAACACTATATCCAAGTAGTGAAGACCACCCTGTAATGCAGCCTCCACTTGGCCCCAGCATTTCGGCTTGTGGGAAGCCAATGCTTATGCAACAGCACTAAATGACAAGGTCAGACAGTTCCATGCCCCACAGGAGTCACTGTTGTGTTCGAGAACTTAGCAAAACCCAACAGTGTTCCACCTGCAAACATCACGACCCCCGCCGGAAGAACCGCCGCACAGAAAAGGAGAGGAGACAGTTAATGTGGGTTTACCTCTGAATCTTTAAGCCTCACATAGTTAGAAGGGAAGACTCCGGACTTGTCGCCCACTGTTCCTGTCCACCAGTCACCATCTTTCTTGGTAACCAGAATCACATCCCCTTGCTGAAAGGTTAAATCTCCTTGCTCAGAACTCTCGTAAGTGTACATGGCAATAAATTCTGGTGAGGAGAAATATTGAGATACGGAGAGAGCTTGATTGTTTCAAGATATGCCAGACATCTTTGCAAAAGCAAGTTTATGAACTGGGAAGTTAGGGTAAGATCCACTCAAGAGAAAAGCTAATCAGAGACACAATATAGAGTTGCAGAATACGCTGGGCTCCACATTCTCCAACTGCATGTAAAAATTCAGTAACTGCGGACAGGGAGAAATGCTGTGAAGACCCAGCACAGGAACAAAACACAACCACCTGTCTACTGACACGAAATACCAAAAACAACCAAGAATTAGGTCATGTTGTGTCTTTTCAAATGAAAATGGCTTCTGCTGTGCAAATATCCATGTTTCAGTATTGAGGGTAACATTTTCATTATGTTCTATGGTTCCATATACACAGCAGAAATCTATTAGAATAGAAAATATAAAATGGGTAACATTTAGTTAAAATGGACATAACTTAAATGCATCAATAGGTCAAATGGACTGATGACAAAAGTCATGTGTACCCAACCCTAGAAAAGACCTTGTCAATAAGGCAAAAATACAAACCACAGATTATCATATTTTCTTAATTCATGTAAGTCAGTCTTAAAGAAATAGTATGTTTTAATGTCTTCAGGATATATATTTCAGAAGTTTTTCTCTCCTAATTGTAAGTAAAATTCTGCATTGCTTTTAATTGGTGCTATTAAGACTTAGAACAAAGTCATATTCTCAGAAAATAAAAAATCCTGCATATCAGGGATGACAGAAAAGATTTACAGAAAGATGCACACCTTTCTTGCTCCTACTGTTTGTCCATTTTATCCCAGACCTTTGCATTTAAAAAAAAAAACAAAAAACAAAAAACAGAAAAGCCAGTACTGATTCAAGAAGCTCATTTTTATGACAGGAGACACATATGTCTCACTAATTTCAGATGACACTCCTTAACTGGAGTCTAACGTTGACACATGGGCAGAAATTTAGTATGCGGACCTCCATTGCCCAGTTACAACCAGCTCTGCAGAAGGCAGCAATAAAAACTAAGCACACAGCCAAACAGAGCTCCGGCGCATGCGCTGATGTGGGAACCCCAGATCCAAAGCAGCCTCCAGCTTCCGTGATCACCGTGCACTGTGACCAGGCCAGCAGGGGGACCGCAGGGAGACCGTATGGGGCCCAGAGAGACAGGAGACCAGCCAACCTCCTTGTCTTTGGCTGTCCAGCACTGGTGACACGTAACTCCACAGCTAAAAATAAAAAATCACTCCTACACATTGAAATCAAGTTTGATGGCTTTATAAAGGGCATTTTCTTTGTATTAATGTAGCTTTACTTTTCCTGATTCCTCAGTTTTCTGACCCTTGTCCTCTTTCTCCTAGTTACTGCTCTTTAGCTCCCACTGACTGTCTCAGATAGGATCCTGGGCAACCTATACTTTCCTCAGTGATTCTTCAACTTAGAAGTCAATTTCTTTAAAATAGATCTGAATATTTTCCCTTTTGTGGTACTCAGGATTGATCGCAGGGCTTTTGGATCTTTGGCCCTTTTTTATTTTTTCAGACTGGATCTTACTGAACCGCTAAGTTAGCTGGGCTGGGCAGGAATTTGTGATTGTCTTGCCTCAGCCTCCCAGAGTGCTCGTATTAGAAGTTTGTGCTACCAGGCCTGACTAGTTGGTCCAAAATTTGAAATAACTTTCGAAATGAACAGGAACTTCAGAAGCATGATGTGTGGATGAAGCTACTATCGCAGTTTAAAAAATAAGGAGCTCTCAGAGGCCAGGAGCTTTGCGCACCACTTGACACACATAGGCAATGAAGACTGCCGCAGGGTAGTGACAGGATAAGCGAAGTAGAGGGCTGCGTTCAGTGTCGTGCTTAAGAGAGGGCACGGGCCAGTTTCAAGAGCTAGCCAGGTGTGCCATCTACTTAATCTGGTTCACTGCTTCCCTTAAATTAGATGACATTCAGTGCAATATAAACAAGAGGCTCATTAGTATCTGAAAACAGCCTCTCTGAGAACCTCTAACCCTAACATCTTCTCACAGACTTTCTCCATGATGCTGACAGTGTTTCATGATACTTCAGATAGACAATCAATTAAGATCGGAGTTTATGCTGTTGCCTGGTTTTCAGAAAAAATGTGGTTCATCTGTCACACCTAGTTATTGAGGCCACCAATATTGAGCATCTTACTTATTTCAAACAAACATTCTTAGGACCGGGGATTTAGCTCAGTGGCACTGGGCCTGGCTTGCAAGTGCTAGATCCTGAGTTCGATCCCAGGTACAAAAAAAAAAGAAAAAAAAAAAATCCCACAAAAAAACTCCAACAGCAACAAAACAACAGAACAACTCACAAAACCCCCAAAACCCTAACATTCCTCCATGCCACTCTCCAATGAGTGGATCTACCTACTAGTCAGCCAGGAAATGAACCAAAACACACATACTTACTGAGCTTTGTTCTAAAGCCTCTACACATTTTATTTCCTAATCTTCATATTCATGTCCACATGAGGGGTGGTTATTATGCCTGCGTCCCAGATGAGGAAGCTAAGGCATGAACAAAATACCATAAAGCCACTATGTGGAGGAGCCCAGATACATATTCTGGCTCCACCCAAGACCTGACTGAATAAAACACAAAGCAGTTTTATTCAAAAGAGGGCAAAATTTGCTTTAGTGTAGCAATTATACAAATATGATAGTATATATCATATTTAAATGTGTTTTTTGAATTGCTCTTCTAATTAGTGAATTTTAAAAACCACTAAGAGGAATGTACAAAGAAAATTATGTTTGTTTTCATGCTAATAAAAATATTCAATGTGAAAAAATTTTAGTTTTTAGTGATACTGAGGTTTTTCACTTATATCTGTAAACTTTAAAAAAAAAAAGCACCTTTAAAAATTCCTCTTGAAAAAGGAATGCTTTTATTGTGAGACTGAACTATCGTCAATCTTTTTATTTGCCATTTCCATGGAAATAGTTATTTCAATAATGGCATTTTCATTAGGCAAAGTGTCTAAGGAATCTAACAACTTTATTACAGCAAACTGAATACAAATCCTGTCCTCATGTAATTTATTCCAGGAACTTGACAAATTACTACAAAATTAGGAAGTTATGACATCTGTTAGCTACAAAACCTGCGCAGACTTTTATGTGGAAAGCCTAACCCAGGTGGCACTCTTCAGTTAGTCTATCACAATGACTGCACTGAAGGTAGAAAATGTGTGTGCATGTGCGTGCGTGCGTGTGTGTGTGTTTAATAGCAGGGCCTGAATTATGTAGATTTTGTTCATTCTTTATATTTAAAATAACAGCATCTTCTGTAGATTGGTGCTTATATAATCTGAAGTCTGATCATAAATCAATGTGGTTTACACAAAAAGAAGTCCAGCTTCATCTCAAACTTTTAGTATCCATATTGCATAATGCCACCTTCCCCAAGAACATAACAGGACTAGGTCCTCACCTTCGCCTGTCACAGCCAGCTTCGTTGCTGGGGAAGCTCCTCTCTTCATACTAGCAGGACTTTCAGAAGAACCAGAATCTATGCTGAAAGAAGGGAAGGAGGGTATTTTAATTCTTATCTTAAAAGAAGAGAAAATAGTACATACGATACTGACTTTTCTCTTTTAAAACTGAGCAATTCACAGACGAAATGGCTGTTCCTAGCTAAAGCCCAGAGAGAAGCACTAAAGAGGCAGCACTCTGAGCTTATGCTCTGGTTTTTCAGCACTTTGCTATGGCGAACAGACTGCCAATGTTCTGGTCTACTTTAAAGCAAGACTCATAAATACTCATTTTTGCTATTTTCCTCTTCTTGAAGCTTATAATTTATTTTGAACATCTATTTGCTTGGGATAATTAAACAACAACCTTGTAGATGCCATGCTGCAAGCAGACAGACCCTAAATAAAAAAGATAATTCATTTTTCCAATTATTTCCCCAAACTCTATGGTTTTCTAAGTATTCACCTATGCCTGGTACACCGCTACATACTAAACATCTCGAGAGTCGTAATAGCGAAACAACAAATGAATGTTCCAGGTCTCAGGGTAGAATTCTTTCTCAAATAGGTCAATCAAAACTGGATGTTTAGGGCCGGGGATTTAGCTCAGTGGTTCCGGCGCCTGTCTTGCAAGCGCAAGGACCTGGGTTCGATCCCCGGTAACCACATACCATACTGGGTGTGGAGACTCACGCCCAGCAGCAACCAGTACCACATACCACAGTGCCAGGCATGGTAGCTCATGCCTGTAATCCCAGCACTAGGGAGGCAGAGGCAGGAAGATTGCTGTGATGTGAGTTTGAGGCTGAGCTCAGGGCCAGCCTGAACCACAAAGCGAGACCCTGTCTCAAAAAAAAAAAAAAAAAAACTGGATGTTTAGATTTCCATGAGGGAAGAAAGATGACTATCTATAAAAGGCTCCCATTTTGTACTTCATGTACTTTAACTTCTGCAGTTAAAAGATTCAGCGGACAAAATAATCCTGCAATTTTCATCTATGAATCTCAACTAGTGCAAACAATAATTTAATGCCCAACGTTGATTTGATCAAACAGAAGCAGACAAACACAAAAATACCTTGTAGATTTCCTTATGGGCCCTGAAATGAGTTTCACGTAAGACTTGGGGAACCAACCCTTCTGACCTTGAACTTCTCCAAACCACCACATATCTTGCTGTTCCAGGACGGTGATGACATCATTTTTGTTAAAATTTAAATGGTTGTCTTTTTTGGCTCTCCAAGGATACAGGGCTTGCGCTTGTAGCCCCTCCACCTTTTCACCCTTGTGTGGAACAACACAAAGGACCTCTCATTACATTGCGTTGTTATCAGTGGAAGCTGACGTGAATACTGGTACGTTTTCTGCAATCAGCACACACAAGCACACAGGCCTGCCTCACTGCTTCTCAGTAACCGCGTATTTCTGAAAATGGAATCAAAAACTGCCCGTCCATCCCAGAGCCATCCTGGGGCCATTGAGAACCCTCCGCTTAGAGCCTGTGTACCTTTCATACCTTGGTTCTGTCATGACTCTGAAGTTGCCCAGGGCACCTGCTCATTTCCCACCTGATTTGGATTTCTGCTGGAGGATTAATGACAGAACAGAAATAGCACCACACTGCATGGGATAATCAGCTGATATTTTAGTCTGAGTGGACACAGGAAAGCAGGCCATGTACTGTACTGTGTTTGTTTTAGTGTTAGTGAAACGGGGTCGGGGCTGGGATGTCACTCAGTGGTTTGATTTCTAGAACTGAAAAAAATAAATATTCAGGAGAAAAAGGGTTGGGTTAGTGTAAATTCTTTGTTATTACCACTATAGTCCATCCACATGTAATGCACTGTGGAATTATAAAGATGAATAAAACACCATCTCTGTGTCTCCTAAACAATTTAGTATAAAGCATTTTATTGACAATAAAGCATTATAAAAAACACTATGATAAGATTAGCTGGGAACCCACAGTTAATGGGAAAGACAGAGATAAAGCCAACTAAGTATACCACTAGGCAGAATGAAATATGCAAAAGAAGCTCCAACTCCTCATTGTAGGAACAAAGAATAAAGGAGGATGGATTCTGCCTGAGAGGGCAAGGGACAGTTCCACAGAGCAGGTGGCATCTGAGCTGAGCCTTATGGGAGAAGGGGTTTGGTAGCTAGGGCTGCGGAGGAAGGGTGCTCCAGGTGGGAGAAACAGCAGAGGCAATGGCCCTGAGGTGGCAGGCGGCATACGCTACAAAGGGTCCGGGAGGGGGAGGGGAGGAGGAGTACGATCCGGGACTGCCTCCGTGAGCCTAGACTCATGGAGGGCTGCAGTAGGAGATGAGGCTGGAAAGGCAGGGTGAGGTACTTATTATCTCTTTAAATATGATAATATCTTAAAGCAGTCACTAATAAAACACTGTTAATTTTCAAGCGTCTGTATAAATGGACAGGAGCATAAGCTAAGGCCCAAGGAGAGTCAGGATCAGTCTCTGTTAGTCTCTGGAAGTTATTTTTACTTTATATTATGATAGAATTGTCATAAATGGGGGAATTTACAACAGCTCAAATAGTTTCGATGTGTACATCAAAAACTTTATTTTATGTGGAATAAAAACCAAATTTCATAACAAAATAAGAGAACACTAATACTTAATATACTGTACATCACAATCTTAAAAGTAGCTCCTTAGAGTGCAAAACATAGGCAAAATAAGACTCTTACAAAAAAGAAACAGACACAAAATAGCACACACTTTTCAATGAACTAAAAGAAACTAGCAGAACTAACGTTCTTCAGGTTCTCACCAACCTAAACCAGCAGTGTCCCTGTCCCCTTCCACTTCACTCCCTGGACTGAAGAGCTTTCTCTGGGCTCCACACGCGCCAGGCAACACGTCTCCCCTCACAGTGAAGCTCCTCCCTCTCGGCCACTGATACTAAGCCTTTCTCTCCTGTCCAACCCTCTGGCCACTTGGCGGATTTCTCCACTAGCACTGGACGCCTCCGTGAGCCACCTCTTCCGTGCCCTCAAAGGGATTTCCAAATCTCTCCTTGGAAAAGCTTTCCCTGTGCCTGTGCTCTGAACCTTTTTGTGTGGATGGGACCCTAGGTTTAAACCCCAAGTCTGGCACTCACTAGCTCTGGGACCTCCAGGATTATTTAATCTCTTAAACTTCAGTTCTTACCATCCACGAAACAGGGATGGTACTTTCTTTAGAAGGCTGATGAGAAAGTTCAGGAAGGGCCAGGGATTAGCTGAGGGGCACTGTGCCTGCCTGGCAAATACAAGGTCCCAAGTTTGATGCCCATTACCCACCCCTCAAAAAGAAAAAAGAAAAAAGAAAGCTCATGAAGATGTATGCATAGAATTGCTCCAACAAAAGCAACAGCCACCATGGGTTACACAACTGTTATCACCCCTACTCTGGAGCTGTGCAGTGTGTCCTGCACGCCCTCGGCACCCCCTCTGCACCTGCGCCTGACCTGAACTTCTTGTCCACTTCCTTTCTCCAGTTGCTCCTCACCCTTCTTCATTCAAACGAAGGTACGTTTCTTTTCTGTGTGCTGAATGCTGCGTCCAACTGGCAGCTGACTCCTCTCTTTCACTGGTGACACGCAGGCTTGCGCCTATCCAACGCCCTCTTTCCATGCTGCTCCTTCTCCTCTCCTCACAAGCCTGCCTGCTTCCTCACTGTTCGTTCCCACTTTACTCTTGTGTAGTCTGCTTTACCCTTACTATTTCAATCAGATGAGCCACTTATTGCACAGTACAGTCTTTTCTTTGCATGGATTACAGCCTTTATTATGAGCAGCCTGTCCACCTGTCCTCCTTGTAACACGAAACACTTTCCTCCTCAGACTTTCCCGGGCCACCCATCCACCCTGGCCGTGTATACCCTCCCGTGACACTAGTTCGCACTACTGAGGATAGGACAGTGTCTCGATCCAGGGCAATGCCAAGGCAAGTTGGCACCTTTTCCAGGCCTGGAACCTATGGAACCATGATAATCTATATATAGGTCTCCAGACCTGTTCCTACATCTGACTGCACTTGCTGGGGGGTGACTCACATATACCTGTGGTCGCCATCTGTCTTCTACCCTCCAGATCCATGTCCCACCAGCTGTCAGATACGACTACCTAGATGTTCTGTTCTAACACCACTAGAACACATCTAAACTCAGCTTCTCCCTCTCCTTCAAGTCCATTTCCTTCTTTCTCTGTTTTGAGACAGGGTCTCGCTCTGTAGTTCAGGCTGGCGCTGAGCTCACTATGTAGCCCAGGTGAGCCCTGAACTCACAGCAATCCTCCCGCCTCTGCCTGAGGGCTGGGATTACAGGTGTGAGCCACCCTGTGGTGTGTGGTACTGATCGCTGGTGGGTTCAAGTCACCACTCCTATCAATGTTGTATGTGGGATCAAACTTGGGACCTTGTGCTTGCATGGCAGGCACTAGAACCAATGAGCTAAATCCCCGGCCCTCAAGTCTATTTCTTGCTGCTTTCCCAACCTCCTTTCCTTTAAGGGAAATCTTCTCAATCCCTGATCTCTTTCCCACTGGCTCCCAAACCTCGGACTCTATCCACATGGACCCTCTGCAGGTTCTTCTCCTCCCTCCCCGCTGGCTCCGCCCACTTGGTAAATGTTGATGCAGCCACATCCAGGCTGCCCTCCCTCACACCTGGAGGCTCCTAACAGATGTCACTGCTTGCTGATCCTCTCTCCCAACCTTCTTGCCCACCACCTCTTGACCAATCTGCCCAGTATCTGGCTTTAATCTGGTTGTTTCAGGAACAGAAACTGCCTCAGAGCCCTAGGTCCCTTCCAGATAGGGCTGTGCTGTTTGGTTTATTTTTACAGAAATTTTGGATCTTTAATTCAATTCCTTTATCTTTATTGTACTAAGCAAAAAAGACATATACAGAATAACCACTTCTGCCCTCTCAGAAATTATTCTTCCTTGGCAGGGCATTTCAGAGCTTCTTATTAACTTACAGCCAGTCCAGCTTTTCTAATAAACACCCAAGACTCTAGCCAAATGGACTTACTCATGATTCTCCTTACACTTATGCTGATTTTCTGTCTTAATGTCTCAATTACACCACTTCCTATATAATATACTAGCATTCTTCATTTTTAAGTAAGATTTTACCTGCTGATCAAGATATAATTCAAATACTACTTCTTCAGTGAAGTGTCTCAGTCAACCCAGGCAGGAATTTATCCCACTCAGAACTGTCTTCACAGCACATGCCAGCTGGCCAACCCCACTACCCAGCCAGAGACTTACTTCTAAGGATACTGCCAACAAGCATCTGTCAAAGTTGTTGGCAATGCATGGCATGCTAAGTCTTGACACCTCACCTGGCCCAGCACAGGAGATGGGGAGGAGCCGGTGGCTGTGGCTGGAGTAAAGGCCGATCTCTGCCTTAACTGGCCCGCACTAGGGACAGTCAGCGAAGGCTGGGCTGCCCACGCATCCCAGTTGTCGGTTTCTGGTTTTTCATTTGTGTTGTTGGGCCACCTGGAAGGAAAGGCATGCTCTATAAATAGTGAGCACTTTGTAATGTGTGGCTTTCCACCCACAGTACAGTGTAAATGTAAAAATAGAACCGAAAGAAAATAAAAACGACACTCCAGAGTCTGCGTAACACAAAGCTAGTGCATTTATGAGGCCTTCTACAGTTAAAGAACAAGGACAGGAAGGAGTGCGGGGTTTAGGTCTGAGTCTGAAATTCACACACCAGCAAAACCCCTCAGGCAAGTCAGAATAGTTTCTCTGAAGCCTGATTTCATTAGAACAATATTCTGCCACTGTGAGTTGGTTGCAAGGGTCACCTGGAATTCTACACATGAAAATACTCTGAAACTCCAAAGCACTAGAAAAACATCTCATGTGACAGCGCTCATCATTAATACCTAAGTGAGGAAAAAAGCCAAATGCCACATGGGAAAATGTGCCAGGTTGGCATGCAGAGCTTCCCTGTCCTGTCCATCCTACAGGCTGAACTGGGCATCCGCCCAGATGCCATGGTAACTACAATTGGCCTGTCCGGAGCAGCCAAGTTGCCTGGTATCCAGAGAGTTCTAATTGTGTAACTTTATACCTATAGTTCAACAGAGCTGCAAGAAGGCAGATCTAAAGGCACTTTACTATTTGCGTCTTTGTAAGATATGTAAACTAATTAGAAAATCAAAACAATTCCTTTGTTAGACTACACATCTTGATTTTTGGTTTGGAAAATAAGAAGCTTACAATCATAGTGGAGACTTACTTGCCACGTATTTAATGAGAAAGAATCACACTGATTTGATACACAGTTAAAACAAATCCAGGAGCCAGGTGGCTCACGCGTGTAATTCTAGGAGTCAGGAGGCTGAGGCAGGAGGACTGCCACAAGTTTGAGACCAGCCTGTACTACCTACTCAGTCAAGGTCAGTCTGAACTACATAGGAAAACCCTGTCTCAAAAAACAAACAAATTAGCAAAAGCAAATCTTGGAAAGCATAGTATTAGTATTTATTTTAAGGGAAACTAAAGAACCTAAAGTTTCCACAAGGAAGAACCTGAATGTGGCGGTCGTGCCAATGGAAAGCTCTTTGTTTGTTTAAAAGCAGAGATCACACAGGGAAGGACCTCCATTAGCACCTTCACATTTCTATGAAATTAAGTATGAAAAACTTATGTCCATCCCTTGCTCACTCTTCACCTCCCTCCATTTGTTCCACCTTATCTTTCCCCAGAAAGCCATCTGGACTCCTTGCCTTTTATGTGCTTCTTCTGAAAGATGATGACACTGGGAAAGAAATTTAAAACATCCTGTCATTCGTATTTGTACACTAGTATGAAAATACTTTTAGACACTGTCTATCTTCCTCAGGTCCTGTGGCTGGGAGTCAGATCAGTGGTTTCATCTATCATTGCAAACTTTTGCTTCCCTGCTATTTGTGTAATGTTATTTTTTGGTGATCAAAGGCACAGAAATAATAACAGCTTTGTACACACTTTGTAAACACTTCTTCTCTCCACCGTACATTTGTGCAACTCTCATAAAAGCACAAAACTTTAGGGGAAATAGATTTTTAATCTTACTCAAAACCACATGGCTAAATTCAATTTCTGTTTTGCCCAGCAAAAACCCCAGCTATATATGCCTGTATTCAGGAAATGAGTATTTGCTGACTGACATGGATTTCAACAGATTATCAGGAAGCTGAATTCCTCTATTCCTTCCCCCAAAATGGAAGATACGGACAAAATACTGAACAAACATGATGACTGGCTTTAGTTAGACCATGGTAAATCGCTGCCAGGTCATATCATTAAATCCAATTCAGTGAGGATCATAATCCTCAGTTCATAAAAACAAAAACAGTTCCCTTACAAAGAGGAATAAGCCAAGACTATAAAAATGTTTGAAGGGAAAAAAGATTATTAAATTGAGATTTTAAAAACCATCAGGAGTAGCATGTCTACACATACGTGGAACTGAAGTCGGCCCAGTTGTTGGGGGTTGCAGAGGGCTCGGAAGAGGTCACTGCCACAGGCACAGGGGCCTCACGCACAGCCAGTTTGGGGGCAGGAGTGGGTGCTGAGTCAGCCGCTGGTTTGGCCGGAGCAGGAACCTCGTTTTCTGGAATCTTCTCTGCGTAGTTTGCAGGAAACCACCCTGTCTTTCCTTTTAATTCTCCTCCAAGCCACCCCGGCTCTCCAGTCCGGCCTTCATCCACCTGCAGGAAAGTCGCAATGTTTGAGCTAAGTGTCCCTGAGTCAACTCCCGAGCACCTTGATGTCCCACCGGACAAAGCCCCAAGCGTCTGCTCTCAAGTGACACATGGCACAGAATTTTCTTCGTCCTACTCTGAGTGTCTGGAGAAATGGTCTTTAATCATTAACTCTGAAAGTGCTATAATTCCAATTCTTAGTCTCTGTACATTTTTTTAAAAAAAACTCCTTTTTTCTAGTAATGGCAGTTAAAGTACCAGAAATCCTCAGGCACAGAGTTTAAACGAGTTAATTTGAATCAGGAAGTAATCTGACAGGCTTCATCTCTCAGAAAGTCATGTAATTATTAAAAGTAATTTGATTTGGGTTTATTATTTAAAGTTAAAGGCAAAGAGTACAGTCAATACAAATTTAGTGGTCTAAAACCTCCATAACTAATTTTATTCAGCACAGGATCAAGAACGGTAAAAAACACAACTGTAACTGGTCTCCACAGGAAGCAAAGCTCACTGTTGTCTTAAGCCATTTTAAAGCTCTTCAGGTACATGAAGAGAAACCGAAGTGGCTATTTACAGCTGCAATTAATTTTAAAACCCCATAGTTTTTATTTATGCAAATTTAATTTTAATACCCAAAGATTTGCAAATGAGAATGCAGAATTCTATTTAAAAATCTGAGGTTATCGATTCCATGTAGTGATTTCAATGTTTGCATTTTCTTTTAATTCTCATCAAGAGGGTCAAAGCGGCTCAAATAATCCTACTTGTCTATACAAGTTACCCCCATACACTGCGCAAAAGGGATGATTACATTTACTAGTAGACTATTATTTTCAGGACAATAAGCCAAGTCAGGGTCTATCAGAAACCTCCTCTTAGCCCTTTATATACCGCCTAAGAAGGGAGAACACTAAACACCTCTTTGGATATTAGTCTAGACAATAATTTTGGGGAAATTTACCAAAATTACCAGTTGGATAACTCATTCAAGTATTCAAAACAATATAAAGCAAAAGGTATTCAACAAACCAAACATCCATCTGTATTCCGTGTAGAGAGACTAATAGGGTGCATTATTTCTTTGTTTGAAGGAAGGCTAGGGATGAAGACAGTACACTGAATACCAGACTTACTGCTTCCTTCTAAAACAACAAAAAGTAGGGAATACCTGCTTGCCGTCCTGCCTTAGCGAACTTTTGCTGTCATGGATAAAAGCAATTTTTAAAGCTGAGAATTCCCCAAACAACCAAAAAGGAATTTCCTCTGATCAAGCACAGAATTTTCACAGGTTCTATTTTCTGGCTTCACGTCACTGTCTCTCTTGTTAACACTTACATGAATGGGCTCAAACTAGCCCACTATCATCCTCTGCTCATTGTTTTATTCTTACTTTCCTTTCTCTGGGCAGCTACAACTGCTTCTCTAGACAGGGTTTAAGATAACATGTTTCCATCCCGTGCAGGTTTTCTTTTAAGTAAACCTCCACGGGGAGCTGCCTGTCCTTCCCGGTGGCCTTTGCTGGTGGTTTTGTGACTCACTGAAACTGCAGCTGCTGGGCACTGGGAACGCAGCTGCTTCTCGGAAGCTTTCCGAGCCAAGCTCTGACCCTCTGTCCTGGGCCACAGGTGATGCCAGGCAGGCGGAGGAGGAGTTCGTACAAAGCAGCCTCAGGACCAGGCCACAGGTGCAACGATGAAAGATGTGGCTGTGCTGTTAGGATGCCGCAGTGTAAAACTAGCGCCACAGTTTACTAGCAAGACGACTTCGGGCAAGTTCCACCTTTGGGTGCCTCAGTTTACTCACCTCTAAACTGGGAACGACAAAAGTCTGTCTTATTATGGGGGCTATTCGGATAAAGACCTTCCACACTGCCTGTGTATGAAGAACTCAGGGACAGATTTCGTAAAGCTGTCTCTCCTACTGTCCGGCTCTGAGTGGGTTGTGGCTCTATCCGTGCTTTTGTCCTGTTCCACAAATCTGGTTGGTGTTTACTCAACTCACTCTAAGCAAATCTGGTTGGTTTTCTACACTTCCGTGCCCTGGAAGCTTGTCTGGGATGATGGCAACGCAGGTTTACCTTCCTGTCCCACAAGGCTCTCTAATTTGGACCTCTTTCACGTACCAGCTGCTTTCCCTAGTTATATCCTACAACCTACTGTTATTGCTCGGACACAAGGGCTCCTCTGATTAACAACACTTGGGTGGAGATCTGGGGACGGTTTGAATCCCCAAGAAAATGTCCCGTTCTACTTGAGGGATCGTTCCCTGTCTGCTCCTCAAACAGGTCATCAAGCCGCCACATCCTAGATACTTAGGAGTAGGGGAAAGGCCACGTCAGCCTCTTAGCTTTGCAAACTAGAGCTTCTCCCAACTCTAATGGCAGTAATAAAATTAGTATAGATTTCACTTGTAACCAAGGAATTCACTGGCCTTAACCACAGCACAAACAATTGCTTCAATTAGTTAAACTTATTCTTTTAGGGCTCTACTTAATCATCATACTTCAAGGTTCGGAGGAGATTTTAAAAATTGCTCTTAACGGGGCCGGGGATCCGGCGCCTGTCTTGCAAGCACAAGGCCCTGGGTTCAATCCCCGGTAACCACATAACAATACTGGGCGTGGAGACTCACACCCAGCAGCAACCAGTACCACATACCACAGTGCCGGGAGTGGTGGCTCACGCCTGTAATCCCAGCACTTGGGAGGCAGAGGCGGGAGGATTGCTGTGATGTGAGTTGGAGGCTGAGCTCAGGGCCAGCCCAACTACAAAGACCCAAGTGTTTGAGACACTGTCTCAAAAAACCTTAAAAAAAAAAATTGCTCTTAACACTTAAATTCAATTAACTACTTGATTATGACAGACCAAAAGGGTAAGCACATGGACTTTTTTGTAACACATCAGGCAATAAAGTGGACTTTTACATAAAGGACACTCGCCCACTGGTGGCTGTGAGGGATTTTCTTAACAGTTTTGGTCTTAATACGACTTCATTTATCTGGCTTACTATAACAGCCCAAAGGGCTTAGCGGTAACTGTAGCAGAGTACCATCCAGAGTGGGGTGCAATCACTGCTGGGATCATGTTAAAGAGCCATGTACAAAGTGTTAGTCACCGTACATGCACACTGTAGGTCACTGAAGCCACAATCAATGGTATGTAGCAGCGACTGCAGACACGAGTCCACACGGCTAGAACTTGATGATATTATACCTCTCTGCTCAATGACTGTACACTCAATGGCTCCCATTTTCAGTAAGCAGTGCTTTTTGTTTTTGGATGAGGTCTTGCTGTGTAGGCCTGGCTAGCCTCAAGTTCACGGTGCTCCTGCCTCAGCCTCTCGACAGCGGGGTTTACAAGTATGTACAACCATGCCCAGAATTATAGTTTAGATACTAAATATCCCTAAAGGTCTATGTGGTAAAGGCTCGCTCATCAGGGTGGTGCTGTTGGGAGGAGGTGGAAGGCCTAGTGACAGGTCTTCACCATCACCGCGGGGGACTGTGGGGCTCTTGTCCCCTCCTCTCTCGGTTCCGTCAAGAGGTAAGTGGTTTTGCTGTACCATGGATGTACCTCCACCACAATGTGCTTCCTCACCCACAACCACAGAGCTGACCAATCACAGGACCGAACCTCTCAAATGTGAACCCAGAAAACCTTTT
This sequence comes from Petromus typicus, assembly GCA_004026965.1. NCBI lineage: Eukaryota > Metazoa > Chordata > Mammalia > Rodentia > Petromuridae > Petromus > Petromus typicus. The sequence goes on along the minus strand of PVIR01009784.1, from coordinate 370 downwards.
CTTTTACTACATCAATTATCTCAGGTATTTGTCATAGTAAGAGAAAGCTACTTAAGACAGAAGAGAAACAAATTCCTTTTTCCTCCATAGATCATGACAAGTAGAGACAGAAAAGTTTACACTGTATTCTGAGTCAGACCAGCTGGGAGCAGCTGCTGTGGCTGTGTTGAGGAATACATGTAAGAGCACACTGCATGGATTTGTGAGCTTTTAAATGTAAGTTTTCTCCCAAACTCTGGATGAGAATATTCAAACTCTTGTGAAGCTTTAACCCCGAGACAGGAACCTTTTCCCCTGGCCCAACTACTCAAGCCTGCTGGAGGAGCACAAAAGTGGCTACAGGCAACCTGCGACTGTCTGAGCCTGGCTG
>PVIR01009783.1:0-52051 GCA_004026965.1 Petromus typicus | reverse complement strand
ACCGGAGATAGAAGCTTAAACAAAAAGTGGGGGGAATCCAGAACCTACAAGGTGTGTAGAAAACAGAAGTTAATAAAATCAGTGAGTGAAAGACAGCTGGTTTATCAGCTTCATTGAGTCACTCAGCTGGGAAAAATTAAGTTGATGGAACTATTATCATCCTAGGTCCCCATTCCTGGCAATGAGACTTGCCCCATAGAGGGATACATGATTCCCTCAGTGTATGAAGGCAGAAAGCAAGCAAGGTACAGAGAGGTAGAAAGGAATTAAATATGGAGGGCTCAGCCCAGGTGAGCACTAAAAAGTGGATTTATGGAGTGGAGGTCCCCATCTTGGGGATTTAGGTACCTATTGGTCATACATACTTTTCTGGGGTGGGTGGAGGCCCAAGGAACCAAAAGAAGACAACTTAAGGGGTAGTGAAGAAGCTGCTACAAAAAAAAAAAAAAAAGGTTGTCCCCCCCAGTTCAGGCTTCTACCCAGCATTGGGACCAGCCTTTCTGTCCATGGTGACCCAGGAAATTAGCAGAGCCCTAGATTTAATTTGAAGCTTCATCATGATTATAGACATCAGAGTTCAGAACAGATGGAGTAAATAAATTGGAGATTCAAAAATACTTAATAAAAATAGATATTGGAAACTGCTGAGTGTTGTTCTGATCTGCTCCCTCTCGCTCTCCTAAGAGTAGGGTTTACTCCCTATAAGGCAAGCAAGATTCACCTGTTGCAAAATCATGTCTAGTTGGCCACCACCACTCATACCTCTGAGATTTTATGCCAGCAGAAATAAGTAATGATTCTTTGCTAATGCACCTACAGGGTCTCTGGCAGGTCCAGCAGGTAGTATAACAACAAAGAAGTAAAGCCCTGCCCCTTCCCAGCTCTGGCCCTACACACACAGCTCTTGATGCACATCAAGAGTTGATATTGGTCAAAGAGTTGATATTGGTCAAAGCTTCTCCAAGGAAAATCTAAACCTCAGTAGAAAAAGGCCAATGAACAATGTCAGCTGGGTTAACAGACACCCTCTATCTTAAGGGTACAAAGACAATTGTTTACCTAACCTGGTGATCTGGGTCTACAACCCTGAGGTTATGCAAATGCAACTTACTGTCTTTGTGGGTTTTGCCTTTAAAAACTATTGGAAGTCTTTTGTCCAACATCACAGGTCTGTGAGACACAAGCCCATTCTTCATCGCAGGCTAATAAAACAAGTCTTATTTCAAAAAACATATATGTATATTCTGTGTATTTATATATATACAAAGCGAGACAAACATGGAATACTGTATACGTCTTCAGTAAAAAGAGTCCAAATTCCCCTGACTCCTACAACCTGGGTTAGTCCTCCAGAACTAAAGGGCCTTAAATTTGTTAATGGCCTAAGAGTGACACTTGCCTGTTCCTGGGAAAAGAGTGCTACTATGATGTCAACCAGTCTGTGGTAGTCAGGGAAACTGCAATGGCTTAGAAAAAGAGAGTGAAGCAATATAGACAAAACTTCAAGGTGCCAGAAACAAACTCCTGGTGGGGTTCCCGTCTTGATGACTGGGGCCCTTATTGGGCCCCTCTTAACTATTTTCCTGTTACTGGCCACAGGACTCTGACTAATAAATTGGATTACACAATCTGTCTCCCAACACCTAAAAGCCATCTCCTCTTACCAGCTTGTGATAGCCTCAAACTCAGAGAGTTACACTTACACTAACCAAGATACAGGTCCCTCAGACAGGTGAAGAATCGACGATGAACAAAAAGAGGAAGGAATGAACTAGGAAATGGCTTCTTCAGTTAACTGGCAGGCAGAGGAGCAGTCCCCCACTTCCTTGGGGACTTTATATAGTTCAGCTTCTTTAGATAACACAGAATGTCTTTGTCTCCCGAAAAGCTGTATGAAAACGAGGCTATGTAAATAGGCTGAGATTAATGTAACCTTTTGACCAATTAACCTGTACTACTTGGAATAGAAAATCAATGTAATCAGACCCTGATGCTGGATTCTCACCTCTTACGGAGCACCTGACTCAATTATGTGACTCTATGCTCCTGGTGCCTAAATACGGTGTATGCGACCTAAGTGCTTCATATCTATAAGCGCACCTCCTTCACTAGTTTATTTAAGAGACCTCTGCTTTTGTTTTGGGAGTGGCTAACCACGTAGGAAGGAATTCCATGTTAATCTTGGCCAGCAAGAAATACTTTGCCTCCAAAACTCCTGAGTGTTCCATTCTCCTGGACTGGTTTGATTCATTTTTTTGCTGCTTCAGCCCAGCTGAAGAGGGCAAGCAAATTAGTTTGCCCAGTGATAAAGGGCTTTGGATGTAAGGGCCACCCCTCTTGGGCTGATCCATCTGCTCTGGGATAATTGGGGAGACTATAGTGGCCCAGAGAGTGATGAAGGAAATGTTTGGGATGTGGACCTTGAATGCTTTGGGGTCTAAAAAGCTGCCTCATGGGAGAAGGATTCTGGAAGGAAGAGAGAAGAATATAAGAGGCAGATAATTCAGGCATAAATTATCCAGTTGAGATAATCTTTAAGTATCAAATTCACAGAAGTTAGGCACATTAAAATTAGGCTTTTGGTTTTGGAGTGGTATATTCTTTACATATTCTGAATAGAAGTCTCTTATCACACATAATTTGCAAGTCTTTTTCCCTATTCTTTAAGTCATTTTTAAGCTTTCTCATTGTTTTATTGTTTTTAATTTAAAAAGTTTTAGTTTTAGTTGTGATGTACATAATTCTTTTGTGTGAAAATATTTTCTAAAGGACTTTTAAATTTGTGTTTATAATGAAAGAATATTGGTCTGTAGTTTTCTTGTGATGTTTGTCAAATGTTGGTTCCATCTACATATTTCAGTGAAAGAGAGGAGAAATATTCTCTGCTCTCTTTTTCATAGAAGAGCTTGGGAAGAATTCATGTTAATTGTTTATGTTTTGGGGAGAATTCACGAGCAAAACATCTGGGTTGGGACTTTTGTTTATGAAAAATTGTCTTTTTAAAATTACTAACTCAATCTGTTTACACGTTACAGGTATATATATATGTTTTTATTTATTCTTAGTTCATTATTAGTGTCTATGTCTTTCTAGAAATTTATCTATTTTACCCAAGTTAGTTGGTCAGTTGGCTTATAAGTTGTTCATTAAATTCCTTTTAATTTATTTTTGTAGGGATTATAGTAATATCTTTTTTTTTTTTTTTTTGAGACAGGGTCTCGCTTTGTGGTTCAGGCTGGCCCTGAGCTCAGCCTCCAACTCACATCACAATCCTCCTGCCTCTGCCTCCCGAGTGCTGGGATTACAGGCGTGAGCCACCACGCCCGGCACTGTGGTATGTGGTACTGGTTGCTGCTGGGTGTGGGTCTTATAGTAATATCATTTTTGTCATTCTTGGTTTAAGTCTTCTCTCTTCTTCTCTTGATCAATATACAGTGGATCTTTGATTATGATCTCAATTGGTTCCTGAGAGCTGGTTGTAACTCAAGATGTTTGTAAGTAATACAGTTGAGATCTGGATCTTTACCTGGGTACACACAATGAATAATAAGAGATAGGTGAATCTTCCAATAACCTAATTAACCCAAGTTATTCATATGTCAGGCTGATTATAACTCAAGGGTTCATTATACCCAACCAATTTTCGAATTTTTAAGTCTTTCCAAAGAACAAGCTTTCTATTTTCAATTTTCAGTATTCACTTTCTACTATTTATTTTAACTGTGTCATGGTTATGTCTTTTTTTCTCTTTCATTCTAAGCAGTGCTTTATCTGGCTTCCATTGACTTTAATGTATCATATTTTAATTGTTATCCATATCCATGTATTTTCTAATTTCTTCAATTGTCTTTGACCCATATATTATTTAGGATTGTGTTATTTAATTTCCACATATCTGTGAATTCCCCAAATCTCCTTCTGTTACTCTTTCTAATTTAATTCTGTTTTGGTTAGAGAAGAATCCTGTGAATGACTTCAATCCTTTTAAATTTATTGAGACTCACTTTGCTACCTAAAATAGCATGTCATGTGCAGTTAAGAAGAATGTGTGCTCTGCTCTCGGTAAATGGAATGTTCAGTACAGACCTGGTGTATCTAGTAGGTTTGTAGTTGCTTATGTCTCGTGTTTTCTTTCTGGTCTTATTCTCAGTTGTCAAAGCAGAGTATTGAATCTCTGCTGTTGAGTTCTCTGCCTCTTTAATTCTGTTAAGCTTTTGATTTATGGATTTGGGGGCTTTGTTGTTAAATTCATGTATGTTTACATAATTATTATATCTTTCAAAAGGCTTAATTCTATAATCATTATAAAATTACTATGCCTCTAGTAATATATTTATCATTATTCAAAATCTAATGTTGTCTTGGTGACAAAATATGTTAAAAAGTTGTGCCTAAGTCTCTTTGATGGTCTGTGTTTAATCTTGTACTGTGAACATATATAATACTTGGAGGCTGCCTATGAGCCGATGTTTTGTTAGAGATTATGCTTAAATCCCTTGTGCAGGTGTGACTTCTGCCCTGTGTTGACTGGGCTATGTGCACCCTGGGGAAAGCATTTAAATCTGTTGTATCTCCTTCTCTGATCCATTTGAGGGGATGCAACTCAGTGGATCTGCACAATCTTTCCAATGACTGGCATTGACCATGATCTTCAAACAGATCTTCTTGGTTTTCTCTTTCTCTCACTCTTGCTACTAAACTTTGTGTCACTCTTATTCTTTTTCTAGTACTGTGGAGGCAATGGTCTATTATTAAAGATTTTTATCTTTTGCAATATACTTCTCCTGGTTTTGTTCTAAGTAAAGTTGACTGCCTCCACTACCATCTTAATCCTGTGGCCTCTCCCACTATGCAGGACCCACTAATGCTAGAAGAGGAGGCATGCTCTTACTGGAGTGACATTGCCTCTCTGTGAATTGGTTCCAAGGTTGGAGATGTCCCTACTTTTCTTGGCTTGCCTTTCCTGGCATAGAATGTAAGCAAGCTAGCAGAGAAGCAAATGTGGACTCGGTATCCTCAGCCTGTTACACCTAGAGGAAGACTTTTATTCTCAAGTGGGAACTAAAGAGAAGAGGGGAGACATAGACCTCTGCTATATTTGCCTAGAATAAAGCTTCCCCAATGCAGAGATACGGGATGGGAAGCATGATAAATATAGGTTGAAACTGAGGGAACGCAAGAGGTCTTCTATATTCATGAATGTACATTTCTGGAGAATTCCAAGAGTAAAGCTTTCCTGCTTTAGAACTCAATGAGTATTTAGATGGCCATGTCCAAGACATGAGATTGCCTTGAATGATTCGCTATTTTTCTTATGCATTTATAACAATCCTTAGAGTGTCCTTTTTGCTAATTTTTTGTTTTTACCTGTTAAATTGTTGTTTGGTTGGACAGGTTATGCATTCTAAAAGTCTTTCCTCCTCTCCCAACATTCAGATCTCATTAAATGGCTCCAGGACTATCTAGAGGTAGATTTGAATCTCCACCACCACCTTCCCTGGCTGCAAGTCATTGTCAGTTCTTTCCTTAAATATTACAAAAGCCACTCTGTTAATAATGCAGATTAAAACTTGAAACAAAGCAAGCCCTGAGGTAAGGAAGTAAATAGCTCAGAGTTCAAGTTAAGTAAATAGCTCCGCTGCAGGCAGTTATTAACCTAGAGGTCAACAAGGGCAGATGTTCTGCCATCTTTAGTATGCAGTTTCTCAGATTGCCCTGGTCACCATTATCACAGGATAGGGATAAGGGAAAGATTAAGGAGGAGTGTGTATATATGACTGATGAGGGGTTTACTGGTGGTGTGCAAATGGGTTACCATAATATAGTGATTATCATATTAGGATCCTGCTACATCATAGACAGTCATATAGGGCCTTACATGGGGGGGCAGGGGAATAACAAAAAATGAGAAGTCTTGTTAGATACTGGTTCAAACTCTCAATGTCAATTTTGATCACAATGTGTATATAAAATGTACCAATAAAATCAATTATTTTTTTTAAAGCAAGCAAGCAGCTTTTCATTCTTCAAAATAGGGCTTCCAGATCTCTCTCATCATTCCAGGCACTGGGAAGAACTGATGTGCAGGAGCAAAAAATTCAAGTTCTCATGACAAACTGGAAGGGATGCGAAGTACCATGTCTGTTGATATTTCCCATTCAAAATTATTTAGTCACATGCTCACCTCAAGGGGAAAGTTGTACAGATTAAAGCAATCTATGGATGCTCAGCTACATTCTAGTTAAAATTCTGTTACTGTGAAAGAGGAACGATTTACTGGGCAGAGAGTAGAAACTACCCTTTTTATGTTTAATTCATTCTCCAAAATTGTTTCAAAGCAGTATTTTTTTAAAAAAAGTGGTCATAAAAATATTCTACTTAAAGGTATAGCTGTATATCAGTGTACTCTACCTAAACATACATGTGTATATATAAAGCTATATGTATGGATACATACACATACATATGTATGGATAAAGCTAAAACCCTAAATATGGCATCAAAATGTTGTGAGCAAGAATCTTTCCGGACCAGGGAGTTAGCTCAGTAGTTCCAGCACCTGTCTTGCAAGCACAAGGACCCGGGTTCGATTCCCAGGTAACCACATACCTATACTGGGTGTGGAGACTCACGCCCAGCAACAACCAGTACCACATACCACAGTGCCGGGCGTGGTGGCTCACACCTGTCATCCCAGCACTCGGGGAGGCAGAGGCAGGAGGATTGCTATGATGTGAGTTTGAGGCTGAGCTCAGGGCCAGCCTGAATCACAAAAGTGCGATCCTGTCTCAAAAAAAAAACAAAACAAAACAAAACAAAAAGAATCTTTCCTACTTTCCCTCTTCATTCATTGATCAGCCCATTAATGTTAAAGGAACCAAGAAGACAGTTGTCAAAAGAAGACATACAATAGGTAATGGATATGTTAAATTGTATGCAGAATTACTAATTATCAGGGAATTGCAAATTAAAAACCACAGTAAAATATCACCTGTAAGAATGGTTATTTTCACACAGACAAACGTGAATGAATATTGACAAATAGGTAGAGAAAAGAGATCCCTTTGCATATCACTGATAGGAAAGTAAAGTATTACAGCCAGTATGAATAAAAGGATGGTAAGTTCCCCAACAATTTCAATTTACAACAACATGATCCTCCAAAGAAAAAATATCTGTGTATTGAAGAGCCATCTGCACGCATGCTCACTGCAGCTATTGACAGGTGCCCACTGACAGATGAGCGGATAAAAAATATGACACAGAGACCTAATTGAATACTATCTAGCTTCTAAAAGGGGGAAATGTATTCTTTTGCAACAATATGGATAAACTGTAAGATAAGTAAGCAAAACCGGGCAGAAAAAGACAAATACCTTTTGATTTTATCTACATGTGGAATTAAAAAATTCAAACCCATAGAACAGAATAGAATGATGGTTACTATGGGTTGGGACAAAGTTGAGATTGGGAGATGCTTGTTGAAGGAAACAAAGTTACAGGGGAATAAATTCAAGAGATCTATCATATAACACAATGATTATAATTAATAACAACATATTGTGTGTGCTTGAAAATTACTTAGGGAATATATTTTAAATGCCAGGAAAATAATACATGTGTAGGGTATTTAATTAGGTTAATTAGCTTGATCTAACCATATACATTAAAACATTACGATATATAGATATCTATCAAAATAGATATCTATATCTATCTATATATCTATTGATATAGATATCTATAGATATCTAAATAGACATATATGTTTTGTTAGAGAAAATTTTAAAGTATTCATTTGTTCTTTATGTCAATTAAAATACTCTGATTTCTCTTCACATCATATAAACTTTTTGTCTTTTATGTCAATTAAAATATTTTCTTCCTATTCTATACCATGTACTATACTTGTTTTTCTTCTCCTGTGATTTCACCTTGATATTTTACCAAAGGTATTACATGTCCCACATGTTTTCTTCCTCAACCTTCATTCTCTTTCTGCTTAACACTAGATTAATTCTGTTGATTTAATGTTGAGGGTTCTGCTTTCTTCTTTGTGGTATCAATTTACAAACTCATCCAATAATTCTTTATCTCTGTTATGTTTTTCATATGACATTTTCATTGAACTCTTTTTTTTTTTTTTTTTTTTTTTTTTTTTTTTTTTTTTTTTTTTTTTTTTTTTTTTTTTTTTTTTTTTTTTTTTTTTTTTTTTTTTTTTTTTTTTTTTTTTTTTTTTTTTTTTTTTTTTTTTTTTTTTTTTTTTTTTTTTTTGAGACAGGTTCTTGCTTTTGTAGTTCTGGCTAGCCCTGAGTTTAGCCTTGAACTCACAGCAATTCTCCTGCCTCTGCCTTCCAAATTCTGGGATTACAGGTGTGAGCCACCACACCCGGAACTGTGATATGTGGTTCTGATTGCTGGTGGGTATAAATCTCCACACCCAGCATTGTTGTATGTGGTTACCAGGGGATTGAACCTGAGTCCTTGCACTTTCAAGGAAGGTGCTGGAACCACTGAGCTAAATCCCTGGCCTTGGAATGATTTTTTCTTTATAGTTCCTTAAGAGATTATCCTGTCTTCCAGTAGACTCAGATTTTGGCTCAATAAAGATGGTAGTGTGTTATTTCTTGTGAAGTTGGGTTTGGTTCAGAAATGTCTGGTCTCTGCCTACGTATTCAAGAGTTTTACCTCTATTATCTTTCAGGAGATTCAGTATTTCTGTTTTTATAGCAGGGTATTTTATTCATTTTTAAGATAAGGATCACACATTTTATCTTCAGCAATGTAAAGGTCTAATATTTTATTCGTGTTGATTTGATTTTAGCACAAGGTGAGATACAGGAGTCTAGATTTGTTCTACTGCATATAGGTAGCCAGTTTCTTCAGCACCATTAGATAAAGAGTCTAAGTGAAATAAATCAGACACAAAAAGTTAAATACGTGTGATTTCTCTTTCATGACACATCCAAAGTATAAATGATTTTAAGAGCAAAGTCCAAGGTAGATGACAGGAAACAAGGAGGCAGACTGTGGAGAGGGGAAGGAGGTCTGGCCATGGGAAGGCAGGAGGGAGGAATGGGGAAAGCAGAAAGAAAAAGCAATCAAGAATCCAGATGTATATGGACCAATTCTCCATGATGAATGTGTTTATTATGTATTGTAAACCCACAATAATAGTTTTTAAAAAACTAATATAAAAAAGTAACAGAGGAAGAGGATCAGGTTATTTCTGTGTGCATGGGGGTGACTGTGGGTCATGCTCGTGTCTTCCTGCCCTCCATACCTGCTGCCTTCCACAGCACAAGTCACATATTCCGTGGTTACTTTTGTGAATTCTCATAAGAAGACCAGCAGATGAACCTTCCAATAAGAATGGATTCCTGGGTCTGTGGGTCCCTCAGGCATTCTATCCATTGGCCAGTCCATCATCAATTTTCAACAATCTCTTAAAATCTTAGCCGAAATACTCTTACCCTTGCCTTGTGGCACCTATGTTGGGTCAGACAGGGCTGGCATCTCCTCTGTCCCTATAAATACTGTGTCCCTTGGATTTCAACTAGTTGCTTGTCCTGTGACCTCCAGAAGAGGTCAAGAAGACGTATGTATTTGCATATTATCTTCCGGCTGTGTTGTTTTGCAAGGATGGGAATGATTTTATTTCTAACACTCTCCATTTGCAACAGAAGCCTTCAGGACCATGAACTCCTTTTGTTAATAATCAAACAGTCTTGGGTGTTTTGTTATAACAACAGGAAGTAGACTAAGACATCTTTTTTCAATTCATAAGCTACATTATATTCTCTTTCCCCTGCAGGTCTTTGCACTAGTTGTCTAAGCTGTTAGTTTGATCTTTGTCAATATTCCTTTCCCACAGCCAACATGCTCATTAACTTTGACAAGAGTTCAGTAATTAAATATGTTTTTCTACCAGGATAATATTGCTCATATTTGATAATCAATTTATCCCACTCCAGAGTAGTTTAAGTCTCCATTGCAATCGTTTACTTTATATTTTTTCTTTATCACATTTGCACCTTAATTTCTTGATCAACATTTCATGTTTCAGGGCCATGAACTTCTTGAGTGCAATAGGTTATATTTCTCTTTCTTATTGATTAAGGTACAGTCCTGGGTCAGGGTCTGGTTCATAACCAGAATTGGATGTATTGGAATACATGAGTTGCTATTTGTTTGGATTTCATTCTGCTCATTGGCTAATTGACCTAGTGTGTAGGTATTTTGGGGCTGGAGATGACATCCTCCAGCTATTCGCCTTAAATTCACTGGAGAGAGCAAGAAGAAATAAAAATTGGGAGCTAGGGAAGATAACATAGGATATATGTCAACTTTATGATCTACTAGGACAGGCTCAGAATTTGGATGGCGAGGTCACTAGAGAGGGAGTGAAAAGGGAGTTCGCTCATCATATCAATCTTTTCCACTATTTCTTATTAAAAGTATGTGTATCCTGTAAAAGCAGAAAGAAGAACTCTCAAGAGGTTCGGGTATATTACCTGTATTTTTTCATTAATCTAATTATATTAGTCATAATTGGAGCTTCTGATCAGAGCCTGTCGATCCTTGCTATTGGGCCTATGTCATGCCCAGTCCTCTTTGCTAACAGAGAAGAAGATAAAACGCTACAGTATTAAGGTATAAATAACACGATGTGTAATTATTGTACAAAAACCTCCTCTCAAGAAGCAAAGAAAGATGCTGAATGAAGGTCAGGATATGTGGAAATCCTTGCAGTGAGGTTATTACAACCTAGCTATGTGGCTGTTATATCACTTTTGTGAAGATTTTTTTTAAAAAAATATAACATAAATTGTTAAAAAAGAAAGAAAAAAGAAAAAGATTGGGAGGAATTGTAAAGAAAATGTCAATTTATGAAATAATTTCACTATTTTTAACCTCATTTTAGTTCATGTGGAAGTAGATGATAATTTCCTTGCCTGTTGGAGATTATATTTTTTTTAAATGTCTTCTTCCAAAATTAGGTAAAATGTGAGCTTACTTTTCTTGAGCTAATAGTTGAAATAATGGTTGATAGAAAGTGCTTATTAAACAAAATAGAAATACAAAGTTAAAAATTTCAAGCTCTCAGAGACATCATCATTTAAACTTTTCAAAGCAGAAACCCTTAAGGCTGTCAGTAAAATACATGAAGAATCTCAAATTAAACTAAATATGACTTCCTGGCTTAATATCTATAAGTAACAGCATGTTGGTGGTTCTGTGGGGGAGGTGGTCTCTAGGGTTAGTGTATCTTTAGGCAAATATTATTGTTTTCTTCCCTAAAGAATGCTACTAGAAAGGAAACAAATTTTATGTATATGGGGGGGTGGTAGGGTGGGTAGGGCAATGGGAAAAAATGAGAATTAAGTTGTGTCTTATACTGGTACAAATCCCCATTGTGGAGTGGAATCATGATGTGTGTATGTAATGTACCAATAAAGATTTCAATTAAAAAAAGAAAAAGAATGCTACTCCAGCTATAGATCTTTCAGAAACTCTTTTATAGTCAAACATATTTAAAGTACCAGAGAATCCTTTTTTAAATGAATGTTGATGCCTCCTGTAATTGCTAATATTCTAGGAATAGGACTTTATTTTAGGCATCTTCCCATTTCCCAAATCCTACAGTAATATTGTATAAGATGTTAGATCTTAAAAATGCTTATGGAATCAATTAAATATCCTGGGATGAAATTATTAGAGGTAATTGGTAGTTATTGAATTATGATACAAGAGAAAAAGTTTGCACCTGCATACAATTAGGATAAGACTGACAAAAATGAGATGAGATCTTAAGAGTTATTCTGAAGTTAAGGCTATTCAGAGCTTTTATAAAACATGTAGTTTACCATTACTTGTTAAGTTGATATCTTCATGATGAATTAGCTGTAAAAATTATGCAACTATGAAGTTTAGATTCTTGACTACAACAAAATTCAAATATATAAGGAAAATATTATGGAAAATGGCACAACTATAGGTACAATAATGAATTATAGAGTTGGGATCATTTTTGATAAAATATAAACCTTTCATCCTGGCTATATTATCAGGCCTGGTGAGTCTTGGGATGGCTTTTATGATAATAGTATTAGTGTTCACAGGTATCAGACACCAATTGACTTGCAGCTGTATGGTGCTGCGTATCATGATAGTGTAAAGTGCTTTCAGTCCACCTGTGGTAGATAATAGTGGCAGATATCTAGCAAGAAAGACTGTAGAACCAAAACCTTAAATGTCTAATCCAATGAGCACAAGTTACTTCTTTTTTTAATGCTGTTCAGTATAGTTATATCTGTCATCCGGTAACTACCGGTTCCTTACCATATTGTTCCCTAATTAGGGAAAAGTGACCATTTAAGTTTTTCCCAGCTAGAGAGATGTAGGTAGGCTATACTCTTCTCAACATGTCCAGAAATGACTCCGAACTTTGAACTCAGTCTATCTTCCTGGGACTATTTCAGGATCGTGTTGAACAGGGTTGTAATACCATAGCTGTCTGTCTACTGCTATTTGTGTTCGCATATCAAAAAAGTCAATAAATGAGGCTCCAGATTGTCTGCATCTCACTCAGCTCCTCCCTGGAAACTCCAGAAAACCAGAGAAACTAAGGAGCAGGGAGCAACACAACATTAGAAAAGCTGAGGGTGTGAGTCCTTGTCTCACACAACTAATTTTTGCACTCTGGTCTAATTTATGACTATTTCCAGAGACATTGTTTCTCCTGAACCCTTCCATTCCACAGTCAGAAGAAATGATAATAACTAGTTCATGGGAGCAGCTTGTCAAAAGTAGGAAGGATCTAAGACTTTATCTGATCAGCAGTTAGCCTGACACAATGTCTTGGATACAAGACCCAAGACTCCTAGATCTGAGGCCCAAGACTTTGTTAATCATGCCATGCCAAGTTGTCTCAGCTTCATACTGGCTTCATTTATTTTGCCCCAAAGTCTTTTGAGAAGAATAAGAGGTAGACTCACATGTATGCTCTATGGGTTTGGGACTTATAGAGATAAGCAGATTAGTGTCTGGCTTCTGCAGAACGGTACAAGACACAGCCTTCTCAGGAATGTTCAGGGTAGACTCCTGAATTTTCAATAGAAATCTGTATAATCTGCAACTACATATTCTCTTACACAGTCCCAAAGCCTCTTGACTGGTTCTCTTCCCCAGAGACATTTCCCCATCAGCATCGCATTGTTATCACCAACATTGTCAAGAAGTTCAAGAATCTGAGCGTTTCATCCTTAGATAAGCTAAAATGTTTGACTGATACAGTCTCACAGATGCTGGCAGACCACATACAATTCCTGGATGAGAAATAAAGGACTTTATTACTCATGCAAGAGTGAACACACAAAATTTTCTGTGCACTGTAACAGAAAAATACAGTACTGTCAATGTTTAAATTTGAAAAATCACTACAGTTAAAGACATATTGCCATGAAGTCCCCTCCCAATACTCCCCCTCATTTTAAACATACTTATCCAGAGTTCTTGCCCCTTTCTGAAGCAGTCCCGGAAGTTCTCTTTGGTGAGTGTCGTGAATGGTCAAAAATACAGTGAATGGAGCAGCCCATTCAATAGAAAGGCAGCTTTGTAAAAACATGAGAATGTATCCTTGTCCGATCCATTTACCAAATCTGGCACTGTGTGACTTCTTGCTCTTCTCAAGAGTCAAAATAACCATGGAAGCTAAAGGTTTGGAATGCCTCAGTGCCTCAAGGCAGCCATAATAGCACAACTAATGACACTCAGGAAAGAGGACTTCCAGAACTTCTTCAAAAAGAGGCAAAAACAAAAGGATAAGTGTGTGTGACGCAAGGGACAGGTATTTAGAGATGAATTCATAGGAATGTCTTATACCTTCAGTATATCTTTTGATCACACCTTGTACTATCTTTGTATTGGTTCCCTTTGTCTAAAAAGTACCACAAAACCCAGATATATACTGCAAGCAGAGTGTGTGTATGTCAGCGAAAGAGCTCCATGCTTGTTAGGAAACAAGTTATTTAAAAGAATTGCGAACAGGGCCAGGTATTTAGCTCAGTGGTTTCAGCACCTGCCTTGCAAGTGCAAAGGCTGGGGTTCAATCCCTGGTAAACACTTACAACAATGCTGGGCGTGGAGACTCATGCCCACCAACAATCAGAACCACTTACCACAGTGCAGGGCGTGGTGGCTCATGCCTGTAATCCCAGCACTCAGGAGGCAGAGGCAGGCTGATTGAGTTTGAGGCTGAGCTCAAGGCCAGCCTGAATTACGAAAGTGAGACCTTGTCTCAAAAAAAAAAAAAAAAAAAAGAATTGCTAACAAGACTTTTGCATCCCAGGGACATGCTCTTTGTTTTCCAAGACTGTTTGCTATGCAAATATCCTTTTAAAATTTAGTCCAAAATATAGACCTGGAACTAACACAAACAGACACAAGAGACATTTGTCTTCCAACATTCTTTCTCATGATGTTTTGTGGTGAAAATTTAAGTCTCCATCATCATCCACTGGCAAACCCAACCATCAGCTGCTTCTCTATAAGAAAATAAGCTCTTAACAAAGATGAAATGCATTTGTTCCAAGATCTTGAAGAATTCTGTGAATCTCCTCTTTGGGCTTGTTAGAAGTTCCCTATAACTTGCCATGTATCCTGCATTCAGCAGGAGAAAATGTCTCCTTCCTTGCCAGTAATGCCCACACTCTATTCCCTGCGAAAATGTCACCTTACGTGGCAAGGGAGGATTAAATCTCCGATGCCATTGAGTTTGTCATTGGCTGTACTCGTCCTTCCATTCCACACATCCTCAGGATTTGACACTAAGATATGGTGGGAAAGTATGGGCTTTGGATGAGTTAAACAAGGGTTTGACAAGGTTGGATGAGAGACATAAACTGAGTCCTCATTTACTCGTGTGTGTAATGGATGGGATAGACCTACAGGATAGAAATATGTGACCTAAACGCAACAATTTTGTCGAGATAGGTATGTAAGAGATGTCAGTTTCCAACTTCCTGACTGTATGTTCAGGAAGGACTCGATGTGCTTGTCAAACATTTTAACTTTACCCTAAGACTTGCTTCAGTTTGCTAGAGCTCATGTAAAAAATGCCACAAACATAAGTGGTTGAGCAGCAGATACCTACTGACACAGTAAGAGTCTAAGATCAAACCATTAGCAGAGTTGGTTCCTTTTGCAGAAGAAATTTGTCCTAAGCTTCTCTGCTATCTTCTGGCAGTTTGCTGGAAATCTGTGGTGTTCCACAGATTTAGAACATTATTCCTATGATTTCTGCTTTACTAGCCATACGACAGTTTTTCCTTGTGCATGCCTAGGCCCAAATTTCCTTTTTCCCCAAATAAAGATTCCAGTTATATTGGATGAGGGGTCCGACTTAAGCCAATATGGCTCCATATAACTAATTGTGTCTTCAGTGACTCTGTTTTTAAATCAGCCATGTTCTGAGGCACTGCAGATTAAGACACCAATGTCTGAATTTTGAGAGAAAGCGATCCAACTCATGACAGTATTTCATGCCAACTCCATGAGGGATATCTTTTTGTAGAACTAAGGATTTACTGTTAATATCTGTTAATTTGATATCATTTCCTACCACTAAAGAGTGTGGGTTTGTCAGATTGTCAGGCAATCATGTCAGGTATAATAACCTATATCAGATGTTTAATGAAAGCAATTATTGAAACATTTCTTTAGTTAAACATCATATAATTGTCCTCCCACCATAAGGCAGGAAAACCAGGGGAGGTCACATCATCATTAGTGAAAGAAACTATAATACAAAGAGCTTCAACCTTTCTTTTTCTTATAATTATTATTAGACTAAGTCATACTACCTTGCTTGACTTTCATATCATAATACCATATTTTCTGGGCATCAGTTAATGATGATAAATAGTACATGTGTGGTGTATTTTCAGGTGTTGAAGTGGTTCTGTAGGCAGCTTTGGCTTATGGTTAACTAGAAAGATTGTAGAGAGAGCTCTGGCAACAACTGTGTTTTACAGATCTCGATACTAGATTTAAGATTTATTTAATTCTCGCCCTTTCTCTCTCTCTCTTTCCTCTTCCTCTTTTCCACTTGTTTAAAAACTTTAGTAGTCTCTTGTGTATACAACACAACACTGTACTAGATCTGCTGTTAAGGATCCCAGAATTTGGCAAGGGAATTAGAGTGCATTTTGATCTATTTAAGATACTGTCACAGAATTCCCATAGCCTTGGTATTTTCTGAACTACAGAAATCTATTCTCGGGCTGGGGAGTTAGCTCAGTGGTTCTGGTGCCTGTCTTGCAAACACAAGGGCGGGGGTTAGATTCTCCTGGTAACCACATACAATACTGGGTGTTGAGGCTCACCACACCCACACCTGTAATCCCAGCACTCGGGAGGCAGAGGCAGGAGGATTGCTGTGATGTGAGTTGGAAGCTGAGCTCAGGACCAGCCTGAACTACAAAGCAAGACCTTGTCTCAAAAAAAAAAAAAAAAAAAAGAAAGAAAGAAATCTATTCTTACATTTACAGAGGCCAAGAAATGCAAGAATCAGCATTCCAGCAGATTCAATGACTGGTGGAGAACTGTTGTCTTTGCTCACAGATGATCACAGTTTTGCTGTGTCCTCAGTTTAGAGAAGGCACAAAGATTTCTTGGGCCTCTTTGTTAATGGCGCTTCCCTGACTCATGAGACTCTGCTATCTTGACGTAAGTTCCCACCTCCTCCTACTAACTGGGAGTTTAGGATTTCAACCTACGAGTTTTGAGGAGGCACAAACATATAGACCATAGTACAGTCATAAACCAAATATTACAAAGCACTTCTCATTGTGCTCAAATCGAGGTAACAGGAGTTTATCTGGAGCTAAAGAAAACTAAAATATATTACATAATAATTTCTAATATAATGGACATGTGCTAGCACGTGATTTCTGAGACACAATAAATGATTTCTGGGACACAGCAAATGAATGAGGCAGGCTGATGGAGTGACTGCCTCACCTTGCTGCCTGGGGAAAGTTTCCATGGCGACTCCTTGAGTTTAAGAGTCAGAGCTAAGAGTTCTGGGACAGCAAAGAGCTAGAGTTCTCCTGGTAGATTTAGGAAAGAGCACTGTACAGAGAAAAGGTCCTGGGGAACCAAGAAAGTCCCCTGTCATCTTCATTGGGAACTGAATAGCACAGATGGATGAGGTAACCATCCAAGATCAGAGGAAGAAGCATCTAAACAGATGAAAAGAAACAACACTTGGAGCTCTTAGCAGGAAGACAATTATTTTTTTCCCATCCTCCAAAGTGGAAAGATTCATAATTCACAGAGTGCTAGGCAGACCTCTCAATAGTGAGTTAAAATGAAGACAAAAGGCTGCTGTGGTCCAGTTTCACATTTAACTCCAAGAACCGAAAGGCTCAGACATTTTCCAAGTAATATCAATGTGTGTCAAAACAAAGTTCAAGAATATTTACACGAATACAGAAACAATTATATGCAACACGGTTAAACTCACAATACCTAGCATCACATATTGTCAGGTACAGAGAGAAGCTGGAAAGTATAATCTATAGAGATAAAAATAATATATAATATGATTCATTATAATATTAAGAATTGCTATGGCTGGAATGTGTGTCATCCTCCAACCAAACCCAGAGGTTGAAACCTAATCCCCAATAGGTGGTATCAGAAATACAGCGTTTGGCAGGTGATTGCTGCTCCTATGAAGGGGACCAAGAGTGCCCCATCTTGCTCATTCCACCGTGTGACAACAGAAGACAGCATCTGTGTGGGACATCTCTCATCA
Organism: Petromus typicus; assembly: GCA_004026965.1. Taxonomy (NCBI): domain Eukaryota; kingdom Metazoa; phylum Chordata; class Mammalia; order Rodentia; family Petromuridae; genus Petromus; species Petromus typicus. Next base: position 34,230 of record PVIR01009783.1, on the reverse strand, counting down.
CACATCCTGTTGACCCCTCCTTCCTCCATAGCCGTGAGGAACTGTAGGAACCACGAAGGCTCTGCTGACATTTCACAGGGTCACCCACAGAGAAGGGGGCCCAGGTAGGGAACTTGCACAGAAGTGGGACCGCAGCACAGAGTCCCCGTGGACAATTCCTAGAGGAGCCGTGGGAAGGGCCTTGGACTGGTAGAGGCCTTGTGTGTGCCCAGCAAATAACTCCATGTCCTGAAAACTGAGCCCAAAAAAGTCTGGCGGGAAGGCTGCCCAGAGTTTTGGGGGGGACCATCCATACCTCGATAGCTGGAAAGCAGGAAATTTAAAGATTTATTCTCATGTTTTAAAGTTCAAAGTTGTTTGCTTTTTTGTTTGTTTTATTTTGAGTTTTAGCCCTACTTGGAGTGCACTATCCCTTTCTTTTGTCATACTTCTCCACTTTTGGAATGGTAATATTTATCTTATACCTGTCCCACCATTGAAATTTTAAAGCATATAGTACAATTTATCCCACAGGTTCACAGCTGTGGAATGGTTTTATCTGGGATTAACTCTGCCTGGAATCTCACTTACATTTGATTTAAATGATATTTAGATGAGACTCTAGATGTTTGGGTTGTTGCTGGAATGAATTAATACTTTAATATGCAAAGGAGGAGTGGGGTGGAATGGTATAGTCTCAATGACTGTGCTCCCCAAAAGTTTGGATGCTAAAGTTTGATCTCCGATACAGTAACACAGGGATGTCAAGCCTCTGGCACATGTGCTGCAGTGGGCTGTTTGTATCACTGAAAGCTTTAAAAGCTCACCCTCACTGCAATTGTGTAAATCAATAGGACCTTTGGGGAGAGACTAGGTCATCAGAGTAGAGCCCTCATGAATAGCATCAATGCCTTTATTAAACAAAAAGGCCCATAGGAGCTTGTCTCTCTTCTACATGAGGACACAGATAAAAGATTCCATCTATGAGGAAGGATTACCTTCCCAGGCACCAAATCTGTTGGCACCTTGACTTTGAACTTCCCAATTTCCACAACAATAAGAAATAAAATTATTGCTTATAAGCCATGAATTTTATGATACTCTTGTTCTAGCAACCCGAAAGGATGAAGACAAGAATTCATCACAGATAGTGGGAGTTGCAAAGGGAAAAGATTAACTGTGGGTCAGGCAAGTATTTAAGAAAGGATTCCTGGAACATGGGAGAATTACTATGAAAACGGAAGAATGAGAGGATGTTGGTCAGGGGAAGATAAAAGATATTTGTAACAAAGCCCACAGCATGTACCATAACACAAAGACATGAATTTACCAATTCTGTAGGACAGTGTTCATGAGGTTCAAGGTGGCAGAAAGTATGGAAAAGCAACGGACAGATGAGGAGGCCCAGTGTGAATCCCAGTTTGGGTTATGGCCCATTGACAAGCTTTAGGAAGGTCCGTCTAAAAAAACTGAATCCAAGACACAAACAATTTGGTGATGCCATCTATTTTGTAGCCCTTGGGTCCAAGACAACACATATGTGCTGTAGGTGATGAGGTCTGACTGTAGATTTTGAAAAGGAAAGGACCATCTAGGTTTAGATCTTAGATAGATGGCTTTGCCCAGTGCTTTGGAGACTTCTGAGATAAAATTCTTGACAGAGCAACTCAATAGAGCAGAAGTTTAATTTGGCTCATGGCTTGAGAAGGTTCAGTCCATGTAGCTGGTTGAAAGATGGAAGAAATATGATAGGACATGGCACAACAAAGCCATGTAGCACGCAGTGGCCAGAAACGAGACAAGAATGGACCCCTCTAGGTCATGTTCCCTGTGACTCACCTCTCCAGTGGAAGACTTAACTTCAATAGCATGCTCAGCTAGGAACTCATCAATGGATTAATCCACCTTTGTGAAACAATAACCTATCAAATGCCTCCCTTTGATCACATGAAACTTTTTTACAAACATTTTAGATCTGAACCATGACAAATGGATCGAGCAAGGAGATTGTGTAATTCCAGTGGAGAGACAATGGGGATGTATAAGCCTAACACATGGCGGAGAAGTCTAGGTTCATATTGCAGATTCGGTAGTTATCAGTGTATATCTTAGTTTAAGCCTCAAGCATGGATAAAATCATGTGAGAAAATATGCCGAGGGAGAAGCATTTTTATTGAGAAAGTAGCCCAGTATTTGCTACATGTATATACTTGATAGCTCATTCCTCCTTTTCACGGCTTCGTTAGTAGATTTTATGGACTTTGTGCTACAGATGAAGAATCAGGTTTGAGAGGCTAAGTAGCTTACTCACCAGTTACAAAGAGACATGCTCAGGATGTAGAAAGGGCCGATCTGGCTGGCACTAAAGATATCACAGGGTTTTCTGTAGCTTTCAACGCTCTATGGGTACACAGAGGTGTCAACATTTCGCTGTCCCTTTGGTGAACTCTCTCCCTCATTGGATGTGTCTCTTAGAACTGTGCTTTCACCCATTTTTCAGCTGTCCACACAAGAACTGGGACAACTGTTAATGAAGAAGAGGGGCTCTGCACCCCTGCTCAATGCCTATGACATCACCATTCCCAAACTATACCTTTACTCATTGCAACCAATTTTGTTTCCTAGTCCTTATATATAAACTGACCCAACTACCCTGCTAGGCATCCTTCAAAACTTATTCATGTCGTTTATACACACAGAATTCAAATGATCCTCGACACACTATCCTGTAGTGAGGAATTTCTAAAAGTCAGTCCTCACACTACAACTGTTCGCAAAGAGAAACTGGCCAATATTCATAATTCTTCAAACATATGGTAAGCCAGAGCATATTTTAAATATCAAGAACATTTACTCAAGACCCTCCCAAATGGTTTCCAAATTTTATTTGGGGTTGGGCATGCAACAAAATATGCATTTACCTGACAGATCGTGGCCTGTCTAATCCTTTGCAGTGCATACATTTTACATGCTATGATACTGAATATACATGTTAATTAGACTTTATATCTATGTTTGCCCCCAAACTGGGAATGACTTTGATAGACATTCAGTACCTCGCTGAAGTAACTCTAACATCCTTTTCTCAACACAAGTTCCCCCTTTTTATTTGTTTAGCACACACAAAAAAACAAACATTGAACATATGGAGGGGTAACAGAGGGTGCTGAAAACTTCAAAAAATATTTTGTGTAGGTTTAATTTTGGTTACACAGTACTTAATGTTTTGAAGGATTTAGTGCAAATTTTTCTTCATTCCTAGGGAATTTTCCACTATGAGAAAAGAAGAGTTATGTTGGTCCTTGGTCACACACGACACTGGGATTAAAAAGTTCAGTATGAATTAAAAGTCCATTTTGCTAATAGGAAACCCTAGGTTTAGAACTTCAAGGACAAGAATTCATCAATACTCTGGGAAATGAAAAGATCCCAAATCTTTCAGTTTCTTAACATTTTATTCTACTCCTAGAATATCTGTACTTTTAAAACTACAAGTCTTAAAAGTATTGCAGAAAAATGCCTTTTGGTGTTTATTAGAATTGAATCTCTAGATCAGAAATCTTCAGTAATATGAACTGTGGGAGAAATAAAATGGTATAAATGTGATAGGAATATGATATCAGTTTAATAACCACCAAATATCGTTAATGCTATGGACTGTTTTAGAAGTGCTTAATTTGGAGTTTCTGAATTCTTGGTTTTTTCTCATCTCTATTTACCTACACCTCCTACACAATTTCTTTCATGCTATTCTTTTTGTTTCCACAGAGCTGTATTTCTTTGTCTGGAGTACTTAGAATTTCTTTTTTTTTTTTTTCCAGAAATATACTTTGATTATAGGGCACAAGGAGGTATGCAGAGATAGCAAGATGAAAATATTCCCTTTTTTTGCTCACAGAATCACAAACATCTGACATCTATTTGGCTTTAATTTCAAATAAAATGAAATTGCAAAGCATCCTTAGAACAACACCTTGTGCCTGATCATAGCTCTAGTCCTTCTCAAGAAATGTAGCTTATTGATAAATATTCCTATAATATTAAACCCATAAGCAAATTTATTCCATTTCATTAAAGTATCTAAAAGGAGATCTTTTGTTTCATATACAATTATTTTTATATGTGGATTAATAAAACACTTATTATTTTCTCATTATAAATGCTGAGTGTAAAAATTCTCATTTTAACAGCCAACACAATAGCATATTTTGTCTTTGGAACTATGTCGTTTTTTGTGAAACATTGGATTTCTTGTAGATTTATAAGTGCTGAGATAAATGAATGTAATAAAAAGGACCAATGTCCCTGACATCTCCTGAACACCTACCAGTTCTTTTTTAATAGTAAATGCAAAACACATTCTAATTAATAACTATAATGCTGTTACTTGAAAGATTCATCGTGTTGACTCCGTTGCAAGTGCACTACCTTATATATCAGAAATTTCTAGTGAAGTGAAGATTTGCTATACAAATAAAAAAAGATATGGCTGCATATAAATCTGGATTTGTGCATAATTGAAAGAGCTATAGGACCAAAAATGGGGAGGGAATGAGCAGTTCCTGGAATTGATGCCCATTGAATCTCTGCCCATTTCTAAAAAAGAACCTTGAAAAAAAAAAAACTGGCAATTGGTATCCATTACTTTTCATTTTCTCATGCCAGGATCAGAACCAGATGTTCTGTCATATAGCAAAGTCTGTTCTATTGGCATTTTTGGTTGTATTAACTTCAGAAACTACTGGAAATTTTATGTGAGAGGATTCGCAGGTGATTATCATCCAAATTTCCTGAGACTTCGGGGGGTTTGATGAGGTTGGAGAAGAAAGGGCAACAGTGAAAGTATCCAAATAGCTTATTCTCTTCTTGATATGCTTCTCTTCATAATGAAACACATATGCTCATATAACTTATCTTACAACATATGGGACAATATAATTGAAGAAAGTCAGTGCCATTATTTCACCCTCCTCTTAAAGAAGAAAACAGTTCCACATGATTAATAAAAACTAAAGGTTAGGGTGAATGTTGGAGGTAGATATTTTGAATATAGCCTACCAAAATATCCTACAAGTATGAATGCAAGGAAGGGTGAAACACTGTGCAGAGATCTCATTTCCTGCTTTTCTTGTTCTTACTCTAACCCGGCCATAAACTAACAGAATCCCAAATGGAAAGCCCATGCATGTAGTACTTGCACTTATGTGGATATACAGACGGACATACATACCTTGTGATATCAGACCACTTCTGCCCTGAGCTGAAAGGAAAGTCGCTACTGATTCGATGTGAACCCTGCAAACATAAGACGTTCTGCTTCAGAAAGGTGGAAAATATTGGGAAAAAAAAAATCACATCATCCTGCTGGCCTGGCACCATGGGAGGCAGATGGGTTTAGGATTCAGAGTTGAGCATGATCGTTGTCAACGAACAGTTCCGGGAGCCAACTCGAGTGAATATAATTACTTGCTGTCTCTGTAGAACTGTGGTGGGAGGGCCGGCTCAGTGGCTCAAAGGAGATTATCACCAGGTAGACTGGTGTTATCTGCCAAAAGTGTCAGTTAGCACACGGCAACACAGAGCAATAGCAACAGCCGATGATTGAGGCTCTAATGTTCTTCCGGTTTTATACTTCATAAGCCTGAGCTTAATAATTCGGGAGAGGGTGATAGATATTTTGACTAATACAAGACACAGAATAGCAGAATAATTAAATGGGAAAAATCAGATAATGACAACGATATTTGCTACTTGAATTTATGGCAAAATTTAGAGTGACTATATTCATTAAAAATTCTCTTAGCACTCAGATTATAGACAAGAAAGCACAGGTCAAGAGTAACCTGATAGTTAGGGATAAAGTTGTTGATTAAACATTAGATAGCAACTGAACTAAAAGGAATCCACTTCTGAAGTCCCTCTCAGTACTCTGTTCATATCAGACTGCATATTCCAAAGTCCAACACTCTTGATATTAACCTTTGATGATACTTTTATCATCCATTCAATCATCTGTTTATTGATTTATTGTACCAACAAGTATTTATTGAGGTATTATTATTTGCCAAATACTTTTCTGACTGCCAGCAATGGAGAAAGGAAAAATACAAATTCTCTGCTCTTATATTTTTGTAATGAATGAGGATTTTCCCCTCTATCAACTCTCAAAAAAATTGTTTTTCATTTACAGATTAAGGTTTGGAGAAATTTTAAAAATATTAAATTTTTAAAAATATTAAGAAAGCTAAAATCAAGGGGGCATGGTAGTCCACACATGTAATCTTAGCACTCTAAGAGGCTAAGGAAGGAGTATCAGAATTTGAGCCTATCCTTGGCAATGTAGGGAGACCTGGTCTCAATTAAAAAAAAAAATTGCAAAAAGGGTGGTATATAGTTCAGGGCAAAGGCAATCCCTTATACTACACACAAATAAAACATTAGACAAGCATGAAAGATAAATGCGTGTTGAAGGCTGTGATGAGCAGAACATTTCAAGATCTCAAAATTGTACTTTGTAATTGGGCATAGTCACTATATTCTGTCTTTCAGATATTGTTTGATCAAACACTGTATCTTCACTTTGGGCATTATTAACAGATTAACATGATTTATAGTGGATAAGAGATCATATAAATTATGTATATGTATAGGTATATATATGCAAATTATGTATATGTGTATATATGTAAATTATGTATATGTATATATATGTAAATTGTGTGTGAGTGTATATATATATGAGAAAGAGAGAGAACAACATAGGGAGATAAATAGGAAGTAGGAAAAAGGTCAACTACTTCTGCAAATTACATATTCCATTGTTTTATCAATATTTAAATAAACAGTACACACTAATTTGCTTCATTTTAGTAGTTTATCTCAGTTTTTTTTAAAAAAAAGTTTCATGTTACAAATCTTTTTGATTTGTCTTGCCAAAAGTAACACAAGTAACTGTTGTTATGCTCTTACTATTTGGTTATGAAACTTTGTTTTGCTTTTTCATGAAATAAAAGATCACTTGGCAACTAACATGTAGTTAAGTAAGGGTTAGCAAAGAGCACAACTATCACATGGGCAAAGAGTGTTTTCAGTATTTATCTCTGTCTTCCCGTTTTCTGAATTTTTGGCCTACTGTTATCTTTTAACAGATAACAGATAACAGGCCTGTTGTTATCTTTTCATCTTGGTGATAAAACCTCACTCATTAATCTTTCTGCTGTTTCCCAGCTCTCAGCTCTCAAATCTGTGTTCTCCTCCAGTGAAGATATAAATGCATATGAGAGTTTTAAGAGTTTTAACCCATGTTCTTTGGCTTCTGTCAAAAGTTTTAGGATGAACGGATCTGTCATGGGTTGTGTCTAGATGTTTCCCTAAAGCCCCATGCAATCACAGTGGGTGGGGCTCTTCAGAGGTGACTGGATCTAGACTTTCTGATGCTGGAATTGATTCATGGTGCAATGCGAAGACCAAGGGCAGTAGGATGAAGGATGTGAGTGCCACCTGCGCTCAGTATAACAGATAGAAATCCTGGATGAGAAGATGGCGCAGAAAAGCGCTGTGGTCCTTGCTGTTGCTTTGCTGCCTTCGGCCCACCATGAACTCTTTCTCCTCTGTGAGGTCAGGTGGTCTTGAGTCCATCCGAGGATGGACTGAACCATCTACAAAGTGTGAGCTAAATAAACCTTTCTTCTCTTGACCTTTGGGCGTTGGATATTTTGTCTCCAAAACAAAAAAGAAAGCAACTAAAAAGCATACCAGCCAAATGTAAACGCGACTAGGACTAAAGCCCCAATTTCAAGCATCAGAGAAGGAGCGTGAGCAAGAGGAAGAAGTGGGATGATGTTTAGACTTCCTGAGTTCTCTGAGCTTGAACTTGGGGTCCTTGTTATTAATGCCATTAGGGATTTTTTTAAAATAAAGCTTCTCATTACACTGATACTAGTTATGAAATACAAATTTATATCAAACTAGAGATATTTAAAAGTTCTTTCACTTTTGATATAATCTCTAGTAAACTATTAGTTGATACTGCTCACAGATTTAGAAATTATCAATAATACAGTCATTGTTGATCATGTAATTCTGCACGTAATTCAGTACATACTTTATAGGCATGTTTTTCTAAAAAGATTGATATATTTACATTAAACCTTGATACATTTAAATTAACCTCAACTTTAGAACTAGATATAGATTCTCATGAATTTGAACTTTAAGAGGAATCTATAGGATCAAGAAAAAGAATAAAAACTAACTAAAACTGATGCCTAAGTGCAAAACACAAGTACTCTACTAGAATCTTTGAGGAACCAAATGTAAGACTGGTAAAATTTGATTTGGAGAAATTTTGACTTGGGCTTTGCTTTTGAGTGAATACTCTCTAAAAGAAAAAACAATAAATCTGTTGAACATTTCATTAACTCCAAGACCCAGAACATATGCCAACAATATCTGCTCTTAGGTGCTGCTATAGGGAGGAGACAGAAGGTGATTCCTGTCCTGGTTTTCCTTTTTTAATTAATTAATTTTTTATCAGTGCACATTTGCAGTACATAATGATTACATCCCCATGAGGAGTTGGTATATGCATATTGCACATTTTAATTCTTCTTATGTTTCCTTTCTTTCCCTGTCCTCTGACCTCTTTCATCTCTTGTTCATTCATACTCTGATGTAGCAAATTAAAATCTCAAGAATGCAGGAAATCGAAAATGTTCGCACTGCATCGTGAGAAGCGTAGTTTCTACAAGTAAATTAGGTCATACAGAGATATGAAGTAGTGCAGCACTTTGAGCATTCCATATGCTCTGCTGGTTATCAAACAATATACTAATACCTGCCCCACGTACAGTGATGCAGGCTCTCCACAAGTCAACTTGGGTCTCAGCCACATGCACACAACAGATCAATCATTAATTCCAGCTTCTGAAAACTCAGAATGATGTTCATTAGTAAATACTAAGCGTGGAAATTGAATCTTGCCTCATTTGAGTACAATAAAAGTTTAAGAAAACATATATATTTAGCTTTTGAAAAGAGTGTTTACAAACTGTGGAGGAAGAAACTCTAAAAAGAAAATTCTAAAAATTCTTTATTTTGGAAATGGGAAAAATTTTCAGGAACCAAAGTGGAAAAAAAGTAAGAAGATAAATTGTAATATTATTAAATTACTAAGGGACTAAAGAAAATAAAGAAATGAAGAAAAAGTCAACAAGATGAATTACAAATCATTCAAAATGTAAACTTCCAGGAAGCAAATACACAACAATTACAGACAATAAAATACAGAAATGACAAAGCAGAAAGTTTAGCCATTTGTTGTACAGAATTACACATTGCCTCAAAGCCCAGAATGAAAAGATAAAAACATTTTAAAATGCATTAAGAAGCTAAAAAGATTTGTATAGAAACTGAGAAACTGAAAGATGCATATAGAGGATAAAAATGAATTTTTAAGTGTAAGAAATGTTCCTGAAGAAATAAATACAATCAAAATGATGGGCGAAAATACTGTGGACTAAAAATTGCTCACATCAGCAAATGTGTAGATTTCTCACATTGTACGCTAAAAATCTGGCAGAACAGAATGCTATTAAATATTTACAGAAAAAATATTAGAAATACAAACACTATGGCAATCTTTTCAGGTGTCATGAACATTGGACAATGGTATGTGAATTTCCTTCACAGCATCACATATATGAAGATATGTGCACAGGCCTGAGAAGAAATGTAGTATGTGATGGAAAAATTCCCTTTCATCTGTGAAGAAAGTACATTCTCAGACATACAGCAACATCAGAAAGAGAATGCTTTTATTGACCTTGAAATTAATGACCCATTAAATCCAGAAGTAAAAGAAAAACCAAGTGAGTAAATAAGTAAATTTATTTTCTTTTGTTATGTTTTTTAAAGTTTATTGTGAAAGAAAGTTTCTGCCTAAGAGGGACAGAAGGGGAACCAAAAGTGGGGTGACCCCCAATTAATTTATTTTAAATGATTATTTGATAAGTGACTTTAAAATTGAATGTTACAATAGAAAATTAATCTGATACGTAGATACACAGTAAAAGAAAGTACAGATACATAGTAAAATAAAGTAGCCTTTTAATCAGAAGAAAACAAGTGGATTATTTGACAAACTAATGTAATCTAAATAGTATTGTTAACAGTAGAGGGCTTAGCTCAATGGTATTGCACCTACAAACCATGTATTAGACTCATGGCACAAATAAAAACAAATCCTAGATTAATTATAGTTATATGATAAAATAGGCAAACATATTAGAAAGAAATAAGCAGAATACATAAATTTTAATGAGTGACAACCTGATTCTAACATTGTTATACAGAAGGAAAAATGTATGTCTCTAACCTCAGATAAGTTATGAATGCGGCTTAGAGAGAAATTAAAAGTTGCATTTCATTTTATATTTAGATGAATACTTAATACTTCTTAAAGAAACACAGCAATAATATATAGTTTTCTTTAAATCTTGAAACAACAAGATTTTACACTTGATCTTAGCCAAAAAGCTGGGAAGCTATGAAAACAACATTTAAATAAATGCAAAGCAAATTATCTATGTAACAGAAAGAGAAATGGATCAAATAAATAAATCAGTAAAGATAAGAAACATAATGTGTAAGGTAATATGACCAAAGTAAGATAAGTATGTCAACAACAACAATAAATACAACTGGATCATATTTCTTCATGAGAGAAAAAATGATTCTTAGACAGTTGGTGTAATACATGATAATTGTAAGAGATTCACCTATAGTGAACTAAATAGCAAGATTGAAAGTTAAACGGGCAATAATATATACAAAAATGTAAATATAAAATAAAACAGAGTGAAAGAAGAATTCAAATACTGAGACAAAAAATTACTTCACCTTGATTAAGATGCACAGTGAAAAATCAGTAAAAAGTATATAAATATATGAAAAAATTATAAAATTACTAATGGCCATGAAAGTAATCATTGGAAACTTCCATTATATTTTTGGGAGGAAGACTCAGCCATGAATTAACTGTCAAATCTTTCAATACTAATTTACATATCATAAAAAATTTAAATTCTCAATTTTAATCATCATTCATTCATAAGCTGAAAAGAATATCCTAAAAAATATGCTTTAGAAAACATCAAGCTTTCTTTCCAAGATATTAAAATATATTATGAATAATTACTGTGCACTGAAAGTAGGATAAAAATAAACTATGCAAACCAGTGGAAATGAAGAGAAAGTCCATTCATCAAAGTTCTAATATTCAGATAGACAGATACACAGAGAGGCAGACAGACAGACAGATACATAGTAAAATAAAGTAGCCTTTTAATCAGAAGAAAACAAGTGGATTATTTGACAAACTAATCTAATCTAAATAGTATTGTTAGAGGGCTTAGCTCAACTGGTATCGCGCCTACAAACCATGTATTAGACTCATCTTATGGCACAAACAAAAACAAATCCCAGATTAATTATACTTAAATGATAAAATAAGCAAACATATTAGCTGTAAGTGGATCCAATTATGGCAAAAAAAAAAGACTTTATTAAATATAACAACATAGAAATAAAATGAAAGGAAATGAGGGAATGAAAAGCCTGTTAATACACTGTTATGTCTAATACAAAAATGTACTAAACAAAGCAATTATGTAAACTAAAAGACATAAGGATGTAACTACAGCATAAGAAAACCAGTGGGTCATCACCGATGTAGAGAAAATTCTCAAGAATTAAAGTAAACAATTCAACCCCCTCAAATGGGGGAAAGGATGTACAGGAATTATTCACCAATAATTGACACAAATAATAAAAATTGTCAGACTCACATTTAATCAAATACATATTTAAAAGACCCAAAGACATAAGTTTGTGCTTATTCAGTCAATAACTTAAAATTTCTTAGGATTGGAGGTAGAGAATAAATTGTAACACACTACAGGTAAACAGAAATGACCATTTGTAGGGCTGTTTGGAATTTGTGACACGATATACGACAATATTCAGATAATGTTAATATAATTCTATTGTAAAGATTAAATAAATCTAAAGAGTATAATTAGAAATTTGTGCAAACATCTACATCTAAGAAAGGTACAGTAGTGATATTAAACTGCTTAAGCAACTTTTCACAAGTTCATAAGATGAATTTAATGTAGGCACTAACAATATTTAATGGCACATGATTTCATAGTATAAGAAAAATGAGGATAGAAGGTAATACATTTATAGTGTTCAATGATATATATCACAATTTGAATTTCATTAGATAATTATGCATATCCTTCAGTAAACATATATATGCGGGTGATCTATCATGAAGTAGACAATGATGTAGGCACTGAATATGTGGCAGTAAACACTAGTAAACAAGATAAAAATGCCTGCTCTCCTGGAACATACGTTCAATTTGCTATCAGATATACAACTAGAAGGTGATAGAGGCAATTCTGTCTTCAGGAAGAAATCACAGATAGGGGCCGGGGAGTTAGCTCAGTGGTTCCGGCGCCTGTCTTGCAAGCGCAAGGACCCGGGTTTGATTCCCCGGTAACCACATAACAATACTGGGTGTGGGTCCACACCCAGCAGCAACCAGTACCACACACCACAGTGCTGGGCGTGGTGGCTCACGCCTGTAATCCCAGCACTCGGGAGGCAGAGGCAGGAGGATTGTGATGCGAGTTTGAGGCTGAGCTCAGGGCCAGCCTGAACCACAAAGAGAGACCCTGTCTCAAAAAACCTAAAAAAAAAAAAAAGAAAAAAAAAGAAATCACAGATAGTTTCAAAAGTATTGTATACTTCAATTCTCTTCCATCAGCCCACAATCATACATCACTTTTATATGAAAAAATACATTTGAAAATGACTTCTGCCTGGTGTGGTGGGGCCTATCTATAATCCCAGCACATGGGAGGCTGAGACAGGAAGACCACAGTTAGTGGGGGGGCCAGCTTGACCAACAAAGTTAGTTCAAGTCCAGCCTGAACTATATATTAAGACTCTGTCTTGAAAAAACAAAAAGGTTTTTTAAATTTAAGAATAAGGGCCAAGGATTTAGCTCAGAGGTTCCAGCACCTGTCTTGCAAGTGCAAGGGCCCGGATTCCATCAGGTAACCACATACAACAGTATTAGGTGTGGAAACTCATGCCCACCAGCAATCAGTACCACATACCACAGTGCCAGGCGTGGTGGCTCAGGCCTTTAATCCCAGCACTCGGGAGGCAGAGGCAGGAGGATTGCTGAAAGTTTGAGGCTGAGCACAGGACCAGCCTGAACTACAAAGCAAGACCCTCTCTCAAAAATAAATAAATAACTAAAGAAAGAAAGAATAAATAAAAATGACTTCTCAATCAGATTTCTTATTAAAGATACACCTCAATAGAACCTTTTGTCATTCTATTCAATTTTTTATATTGTTACATATAGTCTATTTTTGATTCCAAACTCATATCAGAAGCATTATTTTAATTCTGCCTTATGTTTTAAAATTCCACAAAAGGACATTTTTCCCCCTAAGGCGTTATTTCTAGAAATAATGCCTTTGTGTGACCCAGTGGAATTCACTAACATTCTAGGTATTTCCGAGACACTCTTGATATCCTAAGTCCAATTATCTATTTTAAATAACTTTATTTTGTCTGTATTGCATCCTTTTCCTCTTGTACGGAGGTTCTGTCTGACACTAGCAGAAACAAATTGCAAAACAACACAACAAAGGTTTTTCCTCACAGCTGCTTCAGCCAGATGGTAGATCTGAGTTTCTGGAAACATATTAGAAAAGCCTGTTCTACAAAGTCTATCTCAGGCTTCAGCATCCCTTACATGAGGACATCCCTTCAGCATGTCCTCCCCAAGACACCGAACTGCTCCATGGGAGGTGTTTTCTATCCTGCTATCTTTTGTCTCTTCAACTGTCATGGTCTCGTAGGCCGCGTCCGGCTTCCTCACTATCATGTGTTTGCTGTGTAACAACCTAAGTTGAATATCCTTTCTAGGCTTTTCTCTTTTGCCTTCTTTCTCACCAGGCTCCTCTATATTTCAGGGAACATTTTCAGAGAACTGTCAGAACGTCTGATGGGACTTTTCCTCAGTAAGACGAACCTTTTGAAACAAGTATAAACTCCTACTGCGGAGAGCTGACGTCTCACTCTGGCTGTAAGCGTTGTTGGGAACCATTCCGAAGGACGACGTACCTCTCTGCTCAACACTCATCGTTTGATTTCCTTCCATGTGGACAGTAAGAAAGAGAATACTCATAGAGAGTGATAATTATCATATCATGTGCCTGTGGCTGTAGAAGCCATTGAACATTTTCTAGTTTGAACACGTCTAAATTTTGTCCCTTGGTTATTCATTGATCATACCCAATCCTCTGAGCAGATGCACTGCTGTCTTTTTGTTAAATATTCAGAGCAGTTCCAGAAACTACTTTTTTTCCTTCTCTAGATAAGAATCCGAGTTAAGTTACTGTGATGGTTTGGACCAAAATTTTCCCCCAAGGACTCGTGTGTGGAGAGATGTTGGGCAAGTGAAGGGCTCAGGGTGGCACAATAGCCAGCAGTGGATTTCACTAATGAAATCAGAGCTGCCAGTAGGTGGCGCCCAAGAGGACAGATTGCGTCACTGAGTGTGACCTGCCAGGGTGAATTCCTTCCACCATGAAATCTCTGTCTTGAACCCACTGACGATGGAAGAAACCATGACCCTAAGCCAACCTTTCCTCCATGAAGCCCTTCGTGGTAGGTACTTCGACCAGCAATGAAAAAGTGCCTAATACAGTTACTCTCTCAACTGTCACCCTACAGAACGGCTATAACCATGGCATTTCATCTATGATTTTGGTGATTCTCCTACTGCATACAGAATGAGGGCAAAAGTCTTGGTGTCACATGGAGGGAACAGTAAAATACATCGATCCATTTTCTAGTTTTATCTTCTTTTGATCTGTGTATTCCCAGGATCCCCACAAATATGTGGTGCACGTTTTGAGGCAAGCAGCATAAGTATCTCACGTTAAAACTTGTTGAAATATTTAATTAACAGATTCTCAGTTTCACTCCCAAACTTTAGATTATATTTATTCCTTTCTTCATCTTTCTTCAAGATCCTGCTTTAAAGTTCATTTTTTTATTGAAATCTTTCCCACTGAAGTTCAGAAATATTCTTGTCCAGCTCTAATTCTTCATGGGTGACAGACTCAGAAGCTTAATGGATTTGAAAACTGGGAGATATTGGCATCATTTGGACAACTTTCTTCTTTCTTTATCTGTGAAATGGCCCATTCGTTCTTCATTCATTCTTCATTCAGCAAGGCTTCATCCAATATTTAAACACATGAAGTAATCTTTCCAAAAGAGCTGGAGAGACACAAATAGCTTCCCTAGAACTCTACAGTGCTGGGGCACAAGCTTTCCAGTTTGCTGACAATCACAGCAGAGTTTGTCAGAGACAACAGCATACCTCATGCAATATCTTTGGAGATGGAAACTTTGGGGGTGGGTGCTAATCTGCTTCCAGGTTAGAACCTGACTCTGAATTCTGATTCAGGTCAAATTTTAAAAATACTATACTGCCTTAGAGGAAAAGAGTCTAAAATAAAATGCTTCTTCCTTTCTTATAATATGCTTAGGAGTGCCCTTTCTGATAATACGCTCAGGAGAACCTTCCTTTGGTTCCCAAGCCATTGGATTTCCCCCGTGTGACTATCCACGGCTCTGTATTTCCACTGTTCTAGCACTCTGGTCTCTGCCTTGTTGTCTTATTAGACAGCACTGCGCCCTAAACGGTCAACTCACCTCTCTATCTAAGCAGCAACCCCTTGCTAAGGTATTCTCACTATGGTGTCGATCAACAGTGTATCGTGAAAGGCTTGTGTGCGGAGGTGGGGGGTTGGGAAGGCGATCGGATCATGGAGCACTGTTCTCAACGGTGGGTCACTCGACTGATGAGCTCATAACTACAGGTGCTGTTCAGAAGTAGATGGATGGAAGGAGTGGGTCACTGGAGTGTCCTAGAGGGAGCGTTCTTGTCCTGGGCCTCCTCTTCCTCTTCTGAGTTCTTGCCCTGTTTTCTGCCCGCCAGATTATTGAAGGTGGGGACCTATCAGCTACACCAGGGCCTTTCTGCCTGGGAGCTATCCAGCCGTGAACAAAAACCTAGAAAACTTAACACACACAAAATTTTCCCTTTTTAAGTTGTGGATATTAGGTACTTTTCCTCCAGAAACAAAAAACTGACAATTCTCATTTATTTTCTTCTAGAAGTTTTACAGTTTAAACATTTACAACAAATTGAACAGATTTTAAAATTAATTTATAATACACATCATGAAGCACCATTATTCTTATCGTTACTATTACTTTTTAAATTAGTGACATTAAGTAGCAAACCCAGGGTCTTTTGCGAAGTCTCCATTCGGATCATTTGCCCATTTATGAATTAGATTCTGCACTAGTTGTTGATTATTTTAGTTCATTATATACTCTGGATATTAATTCTCTGTCAGATGAATACATAGAAAGATTTTCTCCCATTTAGCAGGATATCTCCTCACTCTGCTGAGCATTTCCTGAGCGATGTAGGAGCTGTGTAATTGGATGTGATCCTATCTGTCAATTCTTCCTTTGGTTCCCTGAGCTATTGGATTTCTATCTAGGAAATCACTTCTTGTGCCAAAATCTTCAAGCATTTTTCCCATGACTTCTTCTGACTGTTTCAAAGTTGCGCATTAACTGCTAAGGTCTTTGGTCCATTTGGATGGTCTCTGTACAGGGTGAGAGACAGACTCTCGTTTTAATCTTTTACATTTGGATATTACTTTTCCTAGTACCATTTTTGGAAAAGGCTATCTTTTCTTCAGTGTGTGTTTTTGGCATGATTTTAGAGAGTTCGTTGGCTGTAGATGTGTCGGTTTAACTCTAGGTCCTCTATTCTATTCTGTTAGTTTACGTGTGTGTTTCATGCCAATAGCCTGCTGTTTTGTTACTAGTTTATTTTGAAATTTAGTACTGTAATACCTCCATCATTGCTCTTTTTAATTAGGGTTGCTTTGGCTATTCAGAAATTTCTGGTTTCCCTATACACGTTAGCACTGATTTTTCTAGTTCTATGAAGCATGTACGTAACTTCTAGTGTATGACCATTTCCAAACAGAAATTCTCCCAATCCATGAATATGGAAGAACTTTCCATCTTCTACAGCCTTCCACTTCTTTATTATTTTTAAGCATTCATTGTGGAAATATCACTCTTTTTTGCTAGATTTATTGATACATTTTCTTTTGGCAACTGTAAATTGGGTTGTTCTTCTGATTTTCCCTTCTTATTACATCTTTTTTCTCACTCCGATAAATAGATTCTGGACCAATATCTTTTTGGTTATAATTATTAGCATGTCAATTGAATAATTTCATGGGTTTCTTTGTGATCTTTTCATTACAGAAAATATAATGTCTCTTCTATTAACGTCCTAAATCCATTCTCGACACAGCACTAGCACTCACAGTGACTCCTATGACACAAAATCGTGTCATGGGATTTCTTTCTATGCAATTATTTTACTATTGTTTGTGAGGCCCTGAGAAATTCTACAGAGGGTGGCTTTCTGTCTCCTCTCCTGATCTCCAGCAGTCCTCTAGTCTTTAAACATTGGTCTTCTCTCTTGATTTGGAAAAGATCGTCCCTACTTACCCAACTCTTTACAGGCCTACAGGTCTTTCTGCATATCCTCCCCTTCTCCTATAGCTGCTTCTCCGTGTTCTTATTATGTGCATCCTGCCAGATGGCCTTTCCCCACTCATCTGTCCACGCGGGTCCCGCTTCTTAT
This sequence comes from Petromus typicus, assembly GCA_004026965.1. Lineage (NCBI taxonomy): Eukaryota > Metazoa > Chordata > Mammalia > Rodentia > Petromuridae > Petromus > Petromus typicus. The sequence continues at coordinate 16,409 of PVIR01009783.1, read as the reverse complement.
GCTTTGGATATTGAATATGCACCAAAGGCCCACGCAGGAAATGCTTGACCTGTGAAGCAGGGCTAGTGGGATAAGGTAGAAACCTGAAGAGCCCCATAAACCACAGAAAGTGGATCCTAAACTGATTCTGATGCCTTTCCCATCCCTTCCTCTCTCCACTTCCCAACCCAGACCTGACTCGATGTGCTCTCTGCCATTGCTATTTGCCTTTCTCACCAGAGCTCGGTGTGCTAACAACCTTAGACTCTGAGTCATCCAACGTGTGAGCCAAATAGTCACTTCATTCTCATAAATCAGTAGTCCAGGGCATTCTGTTATAGCAACAGAAAGCTGACGAATACATCCCCCGACTGTTATTTGCAATCACACTTTCCCATTTATTTCCTCCACAGAAACTATTTCCATATACAAATGCATTTTCATCTTTTGCTCTTCATTTCTTTCCCCTTCCTGCAATGTATTTTCCTTGAGGGTAGGGACCATGTTTTAGTAAAGGGCCCAATATGTATGCATACATGAATTACAAGTTTGATGACTGAATTAAAGACTTTTCCAGGTATCACCTATGAGATTGCTGTGAAAGATCTTTGTCAGATATTAAGGGAAATGGAATGAGACAAGAATCACTGAGTAGCCGCTGTCTGGGGAAAAAATATTGCACGTTGGCCATCTACCACCTTATTTCATTTTATCCCTATCAGAAGAAATTTTGCGTTTATCCCCCCATTTACGTTACAAATTCTTATCCCATTTTCAGAGGAGGAGAAGGCTCTGATGAGTTCATTGTCTTGTCCATTTTCCTAAGGTAAGAAGCCACACCTGGATTTGACTCCACAACTTGTGTTCTTTGACTGCTAGAGTCATTAGGAACACGCGGTACAGGAGTCATCTCTTCCTCTCTGATCTTAGCATACTTCAGTAGTCTAGAAGTTTGAGCAGATTATCATGTCTCCAAAATCATAAGCTAGTTTACAGTTTCTCCTCTTTTTAATTCTACAGTTCCAGCACATTTGGCACACAGAAAATCGTCTCTAACATCTTGTGATCTTACGTGAACCGAGGGCTGAACTTTCCTGTTAACCTTTTTGACAAAGCGCTTCCACTACTTTTTAGTCTGGTGTTTGCCTAAGGCTAATGTTCCTGTTAAGAAACTGACTGAGCACAAAGGATTGATGTATTTTACTGTTGTATTTATTATACTTCTCGGCTGTGGAGATCATTTGAATGAAATGGCTTGAACAACTCACTTCAAAAGGAGTTCCACACTCAGTCGTGGCTCACAGGAGACACAAAAATAAAATTTGGGGCCTCTCAAGGCATGACAAAATTTAAAGAGATCTTGGTTCTATGATAGGCAGTGTCTGGGAAAAAAATGAAGAATCTACGCCTGCATTTTTGAAAAGTAAAATAGGCAAATATTTTTTAACATTAGGGATCATTGTCAGTGTGTCCTGTGTAAAAAAAAATTGAAAAATACTGTGTAGAACAACAGGACCTAATTTTTTTTTTTTTTTGAGACAGGGTTTCGCTTGTAGTTCAGGCTGTCCCTGAGTTCACTGTGTAGCCTGGGCGAGCTTCAAACTCACAGCAATCCTCCTGCCTCCGCCTTCCGAGTGCTGGGATTACAGACGTGAGCCACTATGCACAGCATTGTGGTATGTGGTTCTGATCGCTGGCTGGATGTGGTTACTGGGGATTGAAGCTAAGACCCTTGTGTTTGCAAGGCAGGTGCCAGAACCACTGAGCTAAATCCCTGGCCCACAGGAACTAATTTTAACTGCGGCCTGTGATTTGCTGGAACAACTTCTGATTCCACACTGTAACCCAATGATAACTTTCTATTTTTCTTTAAAGAAACTGAAACACAAAGGGTCTAATATTCCTACAACACATTAAAATTCTACTGCTACCATACTAAACTTCATAAGCACTCTTGCTAAAAAGCCTTTGCAATAATGTCAAATCTATTCAACAACAGAAACATTTCACAAGTGCACTCCTGGTCTACCCTCTCTGCCTTGCCTGTTCATGATGAAGAGCTCCCTCTAATTTTTCCCATTGTATGATGTATGATTCTTTTTTCTTTCCTTCTTTATTTCTTTCTTTCTTTCTAAGTTTTTTGAGATAGGGTCTCACTTTGTAGTTCGGGCTGGCTTTGAACTCTGTATGTAGTCCAGCCCAGCCTTGAACTCACAGCAATCCTCCTGAAGGCGTGAGCCACCATGTCCGGCCCTACTGTGTGATTCTGTCATGGGGTTGCTATACTTCCTGTTACATTACTTTACTGTGGGGTATTCCTGCATTAAATATTTGAAAAGTACGTTATATACTTGAAACATCTGAAGAGATTAGATAAATCTGAAAGAACAGTTTACACTTTTAGAGGTTGTACAAATGAATTCGTGTTGTGGAAATATTACAATTTGTTTAACAATGTAAGTATTTTTATAGACCACTTTCCCTGAGTGAAATTTCTACCTCGACATACACTATCCCTTATGAGCAACTTTAATAGTATCATGACAAAAAGAGTATTAAATTCAAACATACTATCTTCTATGTAATTTATAACTTTTACTATGTCACCAAACAGTTTTTTTCAGTTGACTCTTTTCTTCAATGACTTTTTTGGACTCATCAGTGCACAGCTTTTTAATATGCTAAATCTCTGCAAGATGTTTTCCTGTCATTGTATTTGTGTCACCAGAACATGATTCTACACACACAAAAAATAAACTCCAAATCTCTGTTGTTGATAATTCAATCCTTAAAAGTATTAGAGATTTCAAAGATTATCATAGACTTGTAACTGACAAAAAATTTCACCCTTCATCTTATCATCATATTCAAACTGAACACACATACAAACACACACACACACTGAAAAATTATTATGTGTGAAATACATGTGGATTTGTAAAGCTATGATAAAAATATTTTCACTAACTTTATTTGTTCTAAGTTGGTTTTCTACTCATTAGATAATTCTTACATGAGCTGAGATGTAATATCATGGGGAGAGTGATATGTGAATAACCTACCTCATTCTGTACCTTGGATTCTGCTCAAAAATTCTAAATAAGCATATTTAATAATGTAGTCACTAATGTTTTATCTCTGATTTTTTTTACCTTTAGTTCCATAGGGTCTTTCTTTAAAACCAGCTTGATACATACTATAAAGTAGTGGCATGTGCTTTTTCTTTTTAAAAAAAATCCTTAAATGGAAAGACATCCTTTGTTCCTGGGTTGGAAGAACCAATATCGTCAAAATGGCTCTATTCCCACAACTATTATATAGATTCAATGCAATCCTGATTGAAAGCCAAATAGAATATTTTACAGATCTAGAGAAAATAATTCAAAAATTCATCTGGAATCACAAAAGACCTAGAATAGCAAAAACAATTCTAAGCAATAAGGACATGGTGGGGGGTATTACGATCCCCAACTTGAAACTATACTATAAAGCCACTGTGATAAAAACTGCATGGTACTGGCAAAGCAACAGACCTGAGGACCAGTGGAGTAGATTAAAAGATCCAGAAACAACTCCAGACACACTACGCTATCTCATCTTTGACAAAGGAGCCAAATACCCTCAGTGGAGGAAGGATAGCCTCTTTAACAAATGGTGCTGGAGAAATTGGACTTTAACCTGCCAAAGTCTAAAGTTAGATCTATCTCTTTCACTGTATACTAAAATAAAATCAAAGTGGATTATAGACCTAAATATTAAAACAGACACACTAAACCTGCTACAAAACAAGTTAGGTAAAACTCTTGAAGGCATTGGTTTAGGGAAATATTTCATGAACAAATCCTCTATAGCACAAGAACTGGTAGAAGAAATCAACAAATGTGATCTCATCCTGTTGAGAAGCTTCTACAAAGCCAAAGAAACCAACAGCAGAGTGAAAAAGCAGCCAACAATATGGGAGAGAACCTTTACTAGCCATTTCTTAGACAAAAGTTACTATCTAGAATATATAAAGAGCTTTAAAAAATTAGTCCACCCAAATTTAAAGACTCAATTCAAAAATGGGCATCTGAAATGAACAGACACTTTTCAGAGGAAGAAATAAAAGCAACTAAGAAGCATATGAAGAAATGTTCAACATCACTAGTCATTTGAGAGATGCAGATGAAAACAACACTGAGATTTCATCTCACTCCACCAAGAATGGCTGCCATGTCAGAATTAGCCAGCAACAAATGGTAGTTAGACTGCAGAGAAGAAGGAACCTTTCTCCACTGTTCGTGGGAGTGTAGAGTTGTACAACCCCTGCAGAGATCAGTTTGGAGATTCCTCAAAAAACTACCATTAGAGGTGCCATTTGACCCTCTTTTCCTCTGTTAGGTATACATACAAAAGAATTAAAATATTCATATCACAGCAATATATGTGCAGCCATGTTTATAGTAGCTCAGTTTGTGATTGCTAAATCTTGGAAACAACCCAAATGTCCATCAACTGGAGACTAGATAAAAAAGTTGTAGTTCTTCTACAGAATGGAGTATTACTCTGCCATAAAAAATGATAAGATTGAATCATTTATAGTCAAATGGACATACCTTCAGAACATTCTCAGTGAAATAAATAGGTCACAGATGTGTAAATATCATATCTTTTCTCTGGTATGACAAAATGAAGATATAAATGAGATCTAGAATGTATGTTATATATTGTGAAATAGAAAATACTCAAAGTGAAATGAGGTGAAGGAGTAAATAATGAGGGGAAAAATAATGAGATTATAACAAAAAAGAAATGATACAAAGCTTCTGTATGTAGGGGGCAGGGGTAGTAGGGCGGGTAGGAGTATGGGGGAAAAATGAGAATTAAGTTGTGTCATATACTGGTACAAATTCTCATTGTTGAATGTAATCATGATGTGTATATGTAATGTAACAATAAAGATTTCAATTAAGAAAAATCCTTAAGATTTTTTTTACTCAAATAATTCTTTCAGTTTGGGACCTATTTCTTTGTGTTTCTTTACAATGTAAACACTGCTTATGTTCTGCAATCCTTATGATATTTCCATTCTTTCAACAGCCCATATACCTCTGGAAATAACATAATAAGTTTCAGAACTTTCATATCATTTGGGGATATAGAACTAAACTCGGCATATGACTATTTATATTTCAAAGTGAAATTAATATAAACTTTTTTGTTGTTTTTCTTGTATATGAAATCACTTCCATAATTATCAATGAGCTTATCATTATTAATACAATAAAAACATTTGTCTTTACTGCTTTTTAAGAAGTTCCTACTGATGCCTATTTGCCATCTATAAAGAGGGGTTAAAAATAAATCCTATAAATTATACCTTCATGATTTTACAAAATGTCTGAAGCTGCAGATTGAAAATAGACTTAGCTAACAATTAAAATGCTCGTGAATATAGCAAGTTGCAAGAATAAGTGAATAGTTGTTAAACAAAAATGTATTACATCAAATGACTGCACCTGATAAACTGAACTTAATGCCATTATGTTGGAAGATGATGCTACTGTGAAGACCAGGATGGATCCTGTCTACTTCACTGGTGATTTGCTCAGTGAGTCCAGCAGTCCACTAACAACTCGCTCTTGGTCCTGCTCAAGAACATGGCATGATCTGTGTCTTGGATGATGCAATAAGCTCACTAATCAGCTGCTTACCCACCATGACAATATCTCATGAATACGAAAGTTCTAAACATTCTAAATGTCTGTGCCTTTCCAAGACTGGGAACAAACAGCTTCCAAATTGATACCAAGGAACCGGATTAGTTTTTGCTTTGGGGCCAAGAGTTCGGCTCCAACTCTCTAGCTTGTGAGGTGCTGTCCTAAGTGGCTTCTGTTAGGTCAGACACACCAAAGTGTCTGTTGTCCTCTAATTACACTATACAGCCATGCTCTGTGTGATGAGGTCTTTATTAATGGTGAGACACAGAGGTGAGAGAGATCGCATGAGATTCTATGGCCCAGTGACATCACAGCCAGCTTGGTTGCTTCCCTATGTACACTCTATGAGGTTCACATGACAAGTTTGCCTGACAAAGCATTTCTGAGAATGTGTCTCCATCACTAAAAATGCATTGCTGAGACTGAAATAGTTTCACATATTTTTCCTATAATATGTTTTTTATAACCAATCATAATTCCATTTTTAAAAATAAAATTCCCCTCACACATCTGCTTTTCTACAATGCCTACCCAAAGTGTGAAGTAACTGGGTAGTTTTTTTCAAAATACTGGTGGTTAGGCCTCATTCACAATCAATTATTTCAGCTGAGAATTCAGACCAGCGGATGAGCATAATTCAAGTTCCACAGGTAATTCTAATTTTAAATGTTACTGAAAACTTTACACTAACACACATTGATTTTCTTAAGGAAAGAAAATAGGGTCACTTGACAACTGTTTTTTACAACATATATTCTTTTTCTAACCACTTGAACTAAAATTATAGAACTTGAAACATAGATTTGAAAAACATTTAAAGAAAAAACAGCTATTGCAACTATAGTAAATGCCTATCAGAAATACCTATGATAGGTGTGTGAATACTAGAGGAAGAAGGAGCCCCAAATTTTCTGGGGAGAAGTAGGGGTAATGTGCCATCAGGTAAGGGGTAGACAATTAAAGAATTAGGAGAAATCCATCAAAGGTGAAAATGGGTGGCTAAACGGTCTTGTGTATAACAATCCTCTCAGTTTCAATGTTTTATCTTCTTTTCCTTTTTCTGTCCCTTAACATGCTCAGAAGCTTTTGATGAAGGCACATTATTAACATTGCATTTTTTTATCTGTTCCATTTTAACATAAACATGTACCATCTTATCCAACTGAAAACAGAGCTTTCTCTCATGGCATCTGTAGGAAGGACAAGGCACCCGTCTTGGACCTACTCTAGATTAAGGAGCCTATTCAAAACAAATATGGCGTGACTTTCTATCACGCCATCATTAGTGGCTAAGAATCAATGAGCTGGAAAAAAGGTCCTAAACTAATATCCACACTGAGACTGTCTCTTTTTTATTAGTTTAGTTGGCCTCTTTCTCACTCTTAATTAACCTAAAAGAGAACATAAATGTGTAATGCTCACTGCTTTGCTATCATACGACTCCCTTCCAGAATGACAGCATCTTCCTCTTAAAATAACTTCCAAAACCTGAGCTATATTTAAAATTATCTTTTGATTTCTAAAAGACCGCCGAGCAATCCGTCAAACAACATTTTCCTATTAGCAGATCTAGATCTTCTTTCTGCCTGTTCGGCTTGGGTGTGATTAAGACTGTGAGACCGCACTGCTGTGGAAGAAGATGGCAGTGCTAAGTGAGTGCCACTGTAAATTCAGATCGATATGTGACTGTGATAGAGAACGCAGAGCATACCTAGCCCGGCTAACGACGCCCCTGACAAATGCAGTGTGGGCACTGTGTCATCGGTGCCTTGCCTTTCTTTATTTGCATTATCCATCAGGACGGCCCACGAGGGAATGCCTAGGAATCATGGAGCTCTCTGTAATAAGCCACAACCCTAATGAGGCAGAACAAATTTAACAAGTATCATGTATAATCTTGATCTCTCATTGACACTGTTACCCATATAGATTCCACATTGTCACTTGTTATCTGCCCCGTGCAGATCAAACAGAAGGGTGTAGCTGAGTTCCCTCTCCCATAGTTAAACCTTTTATTTTTTTTTTTTAACAAATTGTCATCCTCCAAGACAAAAAGGCAATAGGCCTGCCCTGTGCTGTTGCTGCTGCTGGCGCCTCTCAGCAGGGTTGCCTGGCTGTTTTCACAGAAGGTCAGCCAGATTTTGTCTTTCTTACAGTTTCTATTTCCTTTAGGGATGGAGGATCTCATATATTTCCACAACACACCAACTGAACCCAAGATAAACAAGTGCCCAGAGGAACAGGCCCCCGTGTCCGTCTCTCTTCAGTCTAACAAGTTAGAAATCAGACGTCTGTGACAATTCTTGTCTGTAGGAATTGTTGAGCCTCAGCCAAGAGACGGAGGTTGTGGTGAGGCCATGTGTCAACGATGGGGCTTTTGAGATTAGACTAATAATTATGATTTATAAAAATCCATGCCTACGACTCTTCCACAGGAGTTTGAAAGAGGTAAATTCATTATCCTTCAGATGACCTCTTGGGAGGAGCCAAAGGTTAGTTCAATTTTACAGATGAAAGCATTTTCTAGACAGGGAAGTCATTAGAGGAACAAAAAGGAAATTTGTACATCCTGAGGTTTAGCTCTGAAATTCTGGAAAGGTGGAGACACGCAAAGTACAAATGAACGAAAGGGATCATGGAAACATTCAAGTCCTTATTTCTCTTATTTTAATGAAATCTTTGAAATAAATTTGATGTTTACTCTGAATTCTTCATAAGGAAATTTGTATTGATTAAAGTGTTGCATGCAAATTCAAACTCAAGAATGACAACATTGTACCTCGTGTGTCTTCATTTCCTCCACATCCTCAAATTTACAGTTAAAAATTAAATATTTTAATGAACTGCAAATTAGTTCCACTTGATCCTATTAATGGAAACAAACTGAGAGGAATTAAACTAAGCCACAGTTCGAGGGTGGTGACTCACGCCTGTAATCCCAGCACTTGGGAGGCAGAGGCAGGAGGATTGCTGTGAGTTTGAAGCTGAGTTCAGGGCCAGCCTCAACTACAAAGCGAGGCCTTGTCTTGAAAATACTAAAAACAACAACAGCAGCAAACCACCAAAACAATGAACTAGGACAGGGTACCAAAGGGAAGACATAGAAAGCATCACTGAGTTATCGTAATTAAACTTGTATGATCTTTCCATGATGGGCACTGGCTGTATACTCAGAAAAAAATTGGGTAATGCACATCTGTTACCTTTTCATTTATTATATCATGACTGAAAAGTTTTACCTGAAATTACTGAGTGTCTGGAGGTAGGGTGAGAGAAAGAAAAGATAGAATGTTGATGTTTAATCTAATTCTCAGTTTTAACAACTACGAGTCTGAATTTCATTATTAAAAACTTTGCTACTCTTACATTACTGGTGTAAGATTCGTATTTATTTTTTCTCTTTAACACATTTGTATTATTTCATTCCTTATCTCTTTTCTTTAACCTCTTTCTTTGCTTTTTTTTTTTCTTTAAAGAGTATAGTTATTGTATGCACTGATATCTGGGATTATAAGACTTCTCCCCCAAAAAATTATGTTGAAAACTAGCATTCATAAGTGGATTTTTATCTGAGTTTATAAATTCAGAGCCTTGTCAGTTTTCCGTAATTCCCTAATGCAAATTATTTCAACATAGCCACATTCAATTGCAGAATTGAATACTTTGTCAAATATTGCATTATATACAGAGCCCAACAAAAATGTATATACACTTCAGGAAAAGAAAAACTTATACAAATATATTAACCCAAAACTCTTCAAAACATCATGAGATTAAGACACATAACCTTTGGCCTCTACAATTACAAGAGGTGCTTGAAGTGGTGGCCATGATCTTCCGGACCCTTCTTCTGAACTGTTGCCTACCTCACCTGGGTCACTGAGATTGCTGCATGAGCATTTTTAATTTCTCCTCTAAGGGCCTCAGTTTAGTGGGTTTTCTGCAGCATACGACATCCTTTAAGGTCCCCCATACAAGTAACACTACCTGTTGGAGACACCTCATACTGTCGTTCTTTTCCTGAAGTATGTACACAGTTTGGGGGCAGCTTTTGTAACATCTAGGTATCTGGACATTGAGTCTCAGGCTGTTCTCAAGTTTTGGTGTTGGATAGTTAGAATGATTGTAGTTTGAAGTGAAAATTGTTCTTAGATAATATCAAATCAATTTTTCTTATTGCCAAAGCACAAAGGACAGAAACAAAAATTGTCTCCAGCGCTTTGCAGTAAGTTGAACATAGAAATAACTCGTTGAGAAACTAAGATTCAGTGGGTGTAACTGCAGCTGTCTCGTGAGGAGCTTTTTTATCCTTTAATCCCAAAAGTGACCCATGGTTGTTGGGAACGTGCAAAATACTCACATGTGCACAAGTGACTCTGAGAAATTCAGGAGTAAGATGAAATGCAACGGGTAGCAGAAGATGCTGTAGGTAGAAATGTTTAAAATAAGTTTGAGAAAAAGGAGTCAGTCTTAGCTGGGGGTGAAAAAGAGGTCATGCTTTGTTTTTCTCTGTGCTCGAGCATTTTTGTGATTGTCGTAATTTGCTAAGAAGCGCTTGCGTGCACGTCATGTGTGTCCTCTTAGATGAAAAGCAGAATAAATTAAGAAAGGCAACAAGTATAAGTGGAGTTCTTTTGTATGAGCAGAAATTTTGAATGTCTCAAGTACGGAAGTTAAGCCTGACCTTTGTGGTTTATCACGGAGGTCCTGTTGTTTTAGTATGTCAATTAACAATGTTTCTGTAAGTGTTTTATGATTGAGATATGTTGGGTAGAATAACTTCTCTGCTAGCTACAAGTAGACAAGTGAAAATTTAGGTATTTGCTTTCTGCTATTAAAGACATTATTATATTTTATTGAGAAATAAATTCTCTCCATTAATTTGACCATGTTATAAGCTTCTCAATTAAAAACTTGTAGGTTTAAGCGGGGGTATTTTCCTGTTAGCTAGATTAACTGAAATTCAGTTAAAATTATTTCACGAAGCATAAATTCTTTTAAAATTTCTCATTTTAAATGTTTATCATGTCTCTATTAAATCTTCATTAGAATAACAAGACTTCTATTTTTTAAGTGTAGTATGTTATTTTAATGAAACAACCATATAATTTTAAATGTAGCAGCATGCTATAACAGAATATATTAATTCTTTTGAAAATAAGGTACTGTTTTTTAAAAAAAAAACTGAACTATTCTCTGAAAAAGAACTACTAAAATATATAGCCAATGTTCTCTTTTTTGGAAGTAGACATTAACTATTATTTAGTAACAGGTAATTATCAAGTTTTGGACTTAAATTCAGTAGAAATCAGGTTAATGTTTTTTTTTTGTGTGTGAGCTGTCTAAGTACAGTATTCTGAAGCATTGTCCGAAAAACAACCAGAGAATTTACATAAAATAAATTTGAATTTTGCCAAAATCCAGAATTCAAAAAACACATAACAGTTTACACACATTGAAAGCAGTCAGTTTATATTCTAAAAATGCAGCTTGATTTATTTCAGCACAATTCCACAAGCAACCATCGAGTATGAACTACTTTATGATGGTTACAAGAGGGCTCATTTTAGAACTTTAAAAATATTTCACATTCCTTTGTATTAATTAGGGAAAAGTCTGTTTATTCATGTCTGGGAATCCAAGAACAACTGAGATACTGTTAAAAGTAATATCTCAATATATTCAATAGATTTATAATTCCCAGCTCACTTATTTCAAACAGCATTCAGTTAAATAAAAATGCTCGTTTACATTTAAAATTTTGTCACACTTTTGGGCTTTGGCGAAAGAAAGCATTTGAGACGGCATTAGAAATGCTGCAATACTGACCAGATTCTGCAGTTATGCAGTTCTTTGACCACAAGAAAAACCTTTAACTGTCTACGGCCTCTAAGGACTGAGCAATGGGGTCATAACTGAAGACTACATGCACATCTGAGTGTTCTATCCTCTCCGATTTTTGTACACGCACTGGATGCTGGGTAATTCCAAAACCGAGATACACCTACTTAGAGGAAGGGTCCCTGGCCTATATTCAGAACACTCTAATGGCAGGCGTAGTAGTGTCCCATCAATATAAAGTTGGGCATGGAGGGAAATGTTCAGGTTGTAGAGGTCTGAGATGACTTCCATTCGTGCTGGCTTAGCAGCCTCAGTGTGGCTCCCAGGTAAGGACAGTTTGGAAGGAACTCTTATGTTCCTCATCTCGTTGTCACTGAAGACTGTTACTGAACTCTGTCATCACCAGGATGACTTCCTGCTCTATTCCTTAAGGAAGGAAAGATTGTGGGAGTCAACTGACTATGGCTATGTATCTAATTTCTTTATTAATCTAAAGTCATCGGTATTGAAGTTTGTCAAAAAACTGAAGTTTGTCCATGATCACTGAATCTTTCTTTTACTTCCTATAAGCCTTAGATTTGCCCTTACCCCCTTTATAAATTAAGATGACTGGAAGTCATGACTTCGAGATTTCCTTGGATTCGAGCATTTTATTTTTCTCTCAATGAAAAATCCTTCTTCATATATCTACTTCTAGAAAGCATTTTTAAAATATCTTATACTAATATTTCATGCTGTATCTCTCCTGAGATGGAAAGATAAAGGATGGCATTGACTTCAGGAAAAGTCTGAGTGTTTTACTTTGTCCCTAAGTGTCACACCAGGATCCGGGAACACACTGGCCAACTATGGACTCCAATGTCTGTGTTCAACCTGTGAGCTGAACTCTGCTTCCTCTCACAGTTCGTTTCAGGTAGACGCTGACGCTACAGAGCACGATATGAACTTCTAGCTACCTCTCCAATTAGGAATCTCTGTGTTAGAAAACATCACTACTATTAGCACAGAGGGGCTTCTGACCCGGTTCGTGGCTAACCTGCCATGTTGTTTCACTCTGATCACTGGCTAGAGGAAATGTTCTGAAGAACAGGAACTGTATCGTTGTGGACAAAGCTCAGTGAGGAGAACACACGGAAACAGTCTGGGTGGAGGAGACAAAACGGACCAAAAGCATGCTGGTATTTAAGCTGAAGAGATCTAGCACAGGAAATTGGTCCCACGGGCACTGGAACAACGGAAAAGCAAAACATGAAATATGAGGTAACCCAGAAACTAGTGACTTCTAAGCCAGCAAATGCAATAAAAACATATTTTGAAGGAAATGGGGCATAGGAGTAAGTAAAGAGGGGAAAAATAATGCGATGGTAATTTAAAAAAGGAAAAGCCTATGTATATAGGGGGCACGAGGGGTGTAGGGCGGTTAGGGGAATGGGAAAAAATAAGAAGTCGTGTCGTATCGTATACTGGTACAAATTCTCAATGCTGAAAGTGACTATTATATATATATATATATATATATATATATATATATATATATATATATAGTACCAATAAAGATTTTAATTTTTAAAAAAAGAGATGGTGTTGTTACCAGAACCCAGGAGTGTGGGAAAGGGGCCAAGACCCTGCCGAAAGGGCTGCTGGGGGCAGTACTGAGGAAATGGAGGAGAAGCCTCAGGCTCTGGAATTAGAGGATGAGACCTAACCACTTCCAGGGACCACAACAGAAGAGAGATCAAGGAAGAATTCAGAAGAAGGATGGCCTCTCTCACAACTTCTGACTTCCCACCAGTGGCTTCTGTTAGGAAAATGTTGACCAGTGAGTTAGCAAAGGAGCGTAGATACCATGTTTTCAGCTTCAGCAACGCAAAATATAGAGTGAGCAGAAAGCCAAGAGAAAAACCCAACTAAAGACACCTCCTGGGCTATTGAAATTATCACGTGCTGCAGCTTGCCTTTTTGTGGGGGAGTCTGAAGTGACCTTAAGTGAGATAAGAAAAAATGGAAGCAAATGAAAAAATAGACGTGATTGTGAGAATCTTTGTAGTGTCATGTTGACAAGAAGAACTATTTAAAGTGATAGGCCTAGATTATTTTCATGGCCTTACTGCAACTGACTCTGGAATTCCATGTGAAGCGATTCCAAATCATTTTGAATTCACATTTTCTATCTGTTAATTATTTACAAAGTCACCTCTAATGGGAGATCTGGAAACTTATACTCAACATTTGTTAATCAAATGTATAAATAAACCGAAGTATCCTCTACTTTGTCATTATAGTTTAGCTTAATAAAAATACCATGTGTTATTTTAAAAACTCTTTTATAGTTATTCTTTATCATTTCTTACTATCTGAAAGGAACTTAAACTTCCATGAGGTCTTGAATCTAAGCAGACACAAATTCCCAGAATGTTCCATGTCATCTCAGTATAATGCCAGTGCAGATAAGATCTTAAAGTATTTTTGAAATAAATTTAGCCTCTAAATTTAGATTTATAATAAATGTAGCTATAGAAGATTTTGGCAACATACCTCAGAATGTAGCACTTTTTTTTTTTTTATAAAATGAGAGTAGTAATGTTATCAACCTTATTAAGATGCTATGGATATTTGTAATAAAGTCTTAGTCTAGATTGGATATATTTCCAGTTCAAAACTCAGAAAGATGAAATGTTATGTTTCCAACTGATCTTAACTGCTTGTCTGTATCTGTATTCATAGAATTGCTTAAGAATGTCTGCGATGAGCCATCAGGATATCAGATAGAATTTCTAGGGCTATCAGATGCCCACCACACTAGCCCATGTCCCTAGTCTGATGGATATAGACTTTCAATATTCTACTTTCACTCTCTTACAACACAGTGACTTAGGAGTGACCTGTCCTTTCCCTGAGTCACATGTGACATGGAAACACTAATGCATTAGTAAACTGACTCACTAGAACAATCCCTTCTGCCCTCATCTTTCTTCACCTCCCCCACATAAACCTTCATATGTATGTGCATTTGTGTGTTCCCATTCCTCCCCAACCATCACCGACTCCTGAATATCTCTGTCCTCACACACATTCACAAGGCACAAGTTTGTAACGCATGTTTAGGTAGTGGTTTCTGGTACATATTTATATTTATGTAACTTATAACTGCAATAAACACCCGTCATTAAAACAACAATACAAGGCAATACAATACAGTACAAATGAGTACAGGTCACCGAGCACCACAACAGATGAGTTTGCTTGGATCACTTCACCCATTTGCAGGAACAAGTTCAATTTATCCACTGATTCCCTAAAACATTAAGCTTTCTCTTGTATTTTAACCAGTGAGAAAAGAAAAAAAAAAATTACCTTACTAAGAGAGAAAAACAGTTATACAAAATGACTTCTAGAAAATACTGTGGGCATATGTAAACTAATATTACATCCTTACTCTTCCGTTATTGAAGAGACTCCTATTTGTAGCACTTTCTCCGTTTTGTAGAAGCTGCTCTGTCCATACCTGGCAGCTGGTCAGTTCCTCACCCCCCCCCCCACCTTTTAGTCATCAGGTAACCAACACTTCCTGCCTGGACACTGGCTCACTTCGGACTCTTGCTCCATGGTGAGTCTGACTCAGCCTGGCCTTCCCAATTCCTGGCCCTGGTTCCCTTGACCTCAAGCACCTACTCATTCACTCCCCCCTTGAGCAACAACTTGGCTGTTAGACCCCCAACTTGCCTTGACTCACTTGGAGCTGTGAAGTCCCGAGAGCTCAGCCAGGTTTCCAGCACTGACCTTTAGCAGATCTGGGTGTTTAACCAGCAGCCCATCTCATTCTGCCTTAAATTCCTACTGATTCCAATTCTCCAAAGATGTTTTGATCCAGTGTCCAAGTTTTTTGAAATGGAATGAATATATGCAAGTGACCAGTGTTGGTGGTTGGCTGGTGGTCAGGGATAAATGCTGTGGCAGTTTGGTCTTGCTAGGTCACTTCGCTGAGGTCCAAGGAATATGGCAGCTTAGAGTCTAGCCTAGGAAATGTGTCATTTGCTATAAGAAATTACGCCTTTCTTCTTATTTATATCTGCTCATCTCTCTACTCTCTTATTGCTCTATTTTTTTGCTCTACTTTACTTATTTTCATTGGTCTTTCCAATAGCCTATTTTGTGTGTGTGTGTGTGTGTGTGTGTGTGTGTGTGTTTTACCTATTACACTGACTTTGTTATTGACTCATTTTACATTTTTCTTCGAGGTGTTTTGTGCCTTCTAATTTCTCCTTGTAATTAGAACACAGACTTTGTTGCCCCAGCAAAACCAGATACTCCACTGACTACAGGCATATAGCTTTGAATAAGGTTTTTAATTCCTTACAATTCATTTTCCCCACCTATAACATAGGAAAATGACAGACTTACCATAAAGCTGTTGTTCATATTCATCTTGACCTAGAAATTATGCTCATAATTAGGGTCATCATGAGAATTTATCTAATGTTCTCATATATCACTTGATCACAAATTTGTTTTCTTAATATGTTGATTATCATAACTCTAATTGGTTTTACAACCTTTTGTAAGATATTTTATACATCTAAAACCTTTACTTTGAAAGGACTTGATTCCATTTTCCAAGCACTAGGTACAAAGTACTCCTTGCCTTACAGAACAATAAAGCAGCAGGTTGGGAGGAACCTAGGAGATGTGATCACCAAATACAAATGTGTTTCAATTTAAAACTTATTACAATAAGGGGAGCTTTGCCTTTAATCCCATCCAAATATTCCCTTTCACTTGGAGCACACAGACCCCACCACTCTTTCCATTTTCTGCTTTCTTTTTTAATTTTGATTTTGCTTGTTTGTTTAAGATAGGCTTTTGCTATGTAGCTCTGGGTGGTCTTGCACT